>CABHPQ010001987.1:0-45975 GCA_902168405.1 Peromyscus aztecus
ATAACCGAGTGCCATGGACTGGGTAACAACAATCAACAGAAGTGTACTGCTCACAGTTTTGGACCGTCTGAGACCAAGGCACCATTCTCTTCCTTGTGCCGATGGCTGGCTGGGTCTCAGTGGTGCCCTGCTGCTCGACCTCCTGTGGAGGAAGAGACAAAGCAGCTGCCTTCATCTCCTGTAGCAAACCAGTCAGTTCCAATCTAGGTAGCTGCATATTGTTATTTATTTATTTATTTTTGGTTTTTGAGACAGAGTTTCTCTGTGTAGCCCTGGCTGTCCTGGGACCCACTCTGTAGACCAGGCTGGCCTCACAGAGGTCCATCTGCCTCTGCTTTCCTAGTGCTGGGATTAAAGGCATGTGCCACCACTGCCCGGCTCCTTTTTAAAAAAACAAACAAACGTGATTTACTTTGTGTGTATCAGTGTTTTGTCTGCATATGGTCAAACTTGAGCAGGGGTCTGGAAAGCGGCCACTGTTTCAGATGCCAGCTCTGCTAACTGAATTCCAGAGTATCACTGATGCAGTCCTGTGGCTGAGACTTCCAGTGGGGTGTGTGGTGACATCCTTCCCCAGCTACTCGCTTCCTCTTTGCAGGATGCAGCTAATCATGTTTTAATCATAAGACACTTCGATTTAGAAAATCTTAGGTAAATTTTGACATAATTATAATCAAATAATGTATAGCAAATATTTTATGTTCCTAAGTGATTTAAGCCAAATGCAAATATTTTATGTTCACAAGTGAATTGGCATTTCTTTTAAAGAGCCAAATCATAGTGCTTTCTGATATAATTAACAGTTTTCGTATTGGGCATTTGCTTTTTTTTTTCTGTGTAATTTCATTACTATTAAAGACTACAGATTGTGTGTTGTCACAAATACAGGTGTATTTCCTCCATTGAGAAGTTACTATTTTGGGGGAACTGTATGTATTAAGTAGTTGTATTTGCTGCAAGCAGAGTATTTTCCCTTTGGAAACTGTTTCGCTGTACTGTAAAAATCGGTCCTAGCATAAGAAACCCCCAGCTAAAGGGAGTGGTGATGGCGGAGCCATTATTCCACACACGAGTCCTCTTGTCGAACACGGAGTTTAAAAACGGACAATGCATACTCTCAGGGCATATTTCTTTTGAAGTATTATAAACACCCAAAGTTTCATTATTGTTTTATATAATTTTTAATTAATTGATTAAACATTTTTTTTTCGAGACAGGGTTTCTCTGTGTGTAGCCTCGGCTGTCCTGGATCTCGTTCTGTAGACCAGGCTGGCCTGGAACTCACAGAGATCTTCCTGCCTCTGCCTCCCGAGTGCTGGGATTAAATTGTTTGTCACTACACTCAGCCTGTGTTTGACTTTGTGTGTGTGTTTGTGTACATGTGTGTTTGTGTGCGGTGTTGTATATGTGCATGTAGCGTATGCACATGTGTGTACAGAGGCCAGCTGAGGACAGGGTCCCTCACTGAGTCTGGAGCTGGACTGGTGACCAGCGAGCCCCAATGAGCCTCCTGTCTCTGCCTGCTACAGTGTTGGGACTCCAGCTATACAACCTGACTTTTTGTACGGGTGCTGGGCGCTTAAACTCACGCCTTCATGTTTGCGGAGCAAGCGTTCTTACCCACTAAAGCCTTTCTAGCTCCATCTAAAGTTCTAGACAAATTAAATAGCAATCTTATAATTTCTAAAAGGTTTCAATGTTTCTAGATAATAATTTGCCTACATGAGCCTAGTCCTGTTGTAAAGTTTAAAAATATTAAGTCATTTCAAAAACACGAACAAGCATTGTTGAACTGATAGAGAAGTTTTATTCCTTAAAATCCAGGAACTACATGGGAGTGGCCTGCTAGATGTGTGCCTTGCTACGGTGTCACTCACTGTTCATGGTTGTCACATCCCTTGCTGGGAGATCCATACTGGCTGTTCACTTCTGTGTTCCAGGGTCTCGTATGGGTGCTCACCTTCAGTGCAGACAACTGTAGTTGGTTGTTTTGTTTTTGTTTTTGTTTTTGTTCTCTTTTGCTCTTTGGGGGCCCACCACCCAGCTCCCAAATAAATCACATGGAGGCTTATTCTTTTTTTTATGAATGCCCAGCCTTAGCCTGGCTTGTTTCTTGCCAGCTTTTCTTAACTAATTATCCAATCTACGTTTTGCCTCTGGGCTTTTATCTTGCTATACATCTTTCTTTACTTCTTACTCTGTGGCTTGCTGTGTAGCTGGGTGGCTGGTCCCTGGAGTCCTCCTCACCTCCTCTCCTTGCTTTCTCATCCTCTCTTCCCAGATTTCTCCTCCTATTTATTCTCTCAGCTTGCCAGCCCCACCTATCCTTTCTCTTCCCTACCTATTGGCCGTCCAGCTCTTTATTAGACCATCAGGCATTTTAGACAAAGTAACACAGCTTCACAGAGTTAAACAAATGTAACATAAAAGAATGCAACACATCTTTGCATCATTAAGCAAACATTCCACAGCACAAAAGGATATAACACATCTTTAACTAATATTCCACAACAGACAGCAGTTAATGTGACCGTATGTGTAATGTGTGTTGTCAGCTCCAGGGTGTCCTATGGGTGCCAACATGCACACCTTCAATGCAGACAGCAGTTAATGTGACTGTATGTGGAAAGTGTAGTGCCGGCTCCTTTCCTCAGTTGTACTGAAGAAGGCTTATTGTTTGTACCCTGAGAGATTTGGAGAAGTATTGAAGGAGGGCACAGCTTAGTCAACTGGTCCTCATTTCTAAGAGGGTCAGATGAGAGAAGAGAATCTCAAGAGAAGGGAGCTGGGGGCAGGCAGGCAGGATGTGTAATTCACCAGTGGGTAAAGTGTGAAAAGACAAGCTGGAGGTGGAGGCGCACACCTTTGATCCCAGCACTCAGGAGGCAGAGGCAGGTAGATCCCTGATTTCAAGGCCAGCCTGGTCTACATAGAGAGTTCCAGGACAGCCAGGGCTACACAGTGAAACCCTGTCTCAAAAAACAAACCAGCCAAACAAACCAACCAACCAAAACCCATGAAAGGACTTTGGGTTTATTTAAACATAACGTTCGTATTTAACACTTAGCACCTAAAGGCCAGTTCACTGGTGGTGGTAAATCTGGGGGATTATAATAAAAATGTATCGTTCTTTTCTTTTTATCTTAATCTGCCTTAATTTAGAATAGAAAGCATGTTTCCCCAAATACAGTCTTTCCAACCATTATTTAAAAAAGCAATTTCAGGAAAATAGTAAACTTTTCAATTGATTTGGGCTTTAATTCTAGCTACAGGAGTAATTACTTGGATTATCATTTGAACGTAATTTTTCACCCAGCAATCCTTTTGAAAGTATTGTTTGCTTAGATTGAAACATTGAACAGCTCCTCTCTGCCTGCAGTGCAGCAGATTATAAAAGAAAGAAACACAGGCAAATCAACATGTCAAATCGGACCAGTACATCCTCGTTGGGGGACCTACATGCCTACTAGTGATCTGCGCTGTGTCAAGACAAAAGGGGATTAGTTCCCTGGGGCATTCAGGACAGTCAGCTGCCCAGAGGAGAAAAGGAATCTGGGGCCGGTGTAGTGTTCAAAGTCATGAGTGTTGAAGGTCAGCCAGGATTTACACCAGAGGCATTGACGTGTGGCCCCAGAGTGGTTAGGAGCCTCCTTGCTATCCTTTGGAAGGGGTCAGGGAGGGTGACAGGTTTAGGCAGATGTGGAGGAGTATGGGTGGAGGACTGATATGATGTTTGGGCACCTGTAAAAGTGCCCGTGTTGAGGAGCACACTTCTTATTTTACAGGGACATGCGCTGCAGCTGAGTTACAACTGTGTGATGATTATGATTATATGAATACCATTACAATTATGAATATTGTATGAATATAGTTTTGATTATAGAATATAAACAGCCTCAATTTAAGACAAACCCACACAAATGAGATTTCTTCGCTTTATGAAGAGAGATAATATATATTTTATTTATTTTTGTAGATATGTGATCATGCACACATGCTCATCTTTATATTACAGAAACCCAAAAAGGAGCTGTAGCAATTATTTTAAACATTCTTTTTTTCACCCCTCCACTGCTTAGCAGATATCAGGTGCAGACACACTCTGATTATCTAAAAATCAAATCTGTCATTCACCACCAGTGTGTGGAATGTGCCTTTGATCTGAGGGTGTTGCACTCTGGGTGACTCAGAGTTCTATTTCCCAGCTCTGTCTTGAAGATTTTTTTCCCCTTGTTTTGTCTTGAAATGATACTAAACTTTGCCTTCCCAAATTCCTTCCTTTTGTGTGGGTGTTGCTAGGCCAAGTTCAGAGCTCTGTGCATGCTCACATACAGTGTAGAATTTGACCCGGAGCAGATAAGTCTGACTCTAAAGGCACCTGTGTGGGGCTAACGTTGTATTCATTTGCTGCAAGTCGGCAGGCTGGAGACAATGCTCTGTGGGAGCATTCCCGTTCACCCAGAGTCCACCACCCCCCATATCTTCATTCGATTTTGTTTTCCAAATTGGGTTTATTGATTTTGCTGTTTTGAATATGCTTGAGGTTATCCCTGAAGGTCAGTTCTGAGAATCGGTCTTGACATTTCAAATAGAAATAAACCTAAATCCAGCCATGGTGGCTCACATCCGTAATCCCAGCACTCTACAGGCTGAGGCAGAAGGATTGCTGTGAGTTCTAGCTGAGACCGGGCAACATAGTGAGTTCCAGGCCAGCCTGGGCTACAGACTGAGTGAGCTCTTGCCTCAGCTAAACACAAGCCTCAAGAGAGATTGACATGAGGCATCTTTGGGACATCTCCATGAGAACTTCTCACACTGAGCAGTCCATGGCTTTTCCTTCCTGGACACCCCCAGTCCAGCTCCGATGTGGGAAGAGCTTGTCTGTCTCCCTTGCTTGCAGGCTGGAGGCTCCCAGGTCATCTTCACCAACCCACTGGAGATAGTGAAGATCCGTCTGCAGGTGGCGGGAGAAATCACCACAGGGCCCAGAGTCAGCGCTCTGAACGTGCTTCGGGACCTGGGGCTTTTTGGGCTGTACAAGGTGGGTTGATTTCTTTGACTGATTGAGTGGGGAAGCCGTGACACACAGAATAAACATGAAAGAATGCAGAAGCCAGGTGACACCCCCATCCCCGACATGAAAAGCACTCCTACCCAGCAGAGTGACCTATGGGATAGAAAACCCAAGTGAAACCAGTCCGCTCGGGTAAAGGCAGCGGGGTATACACGAGGGCACCTGCTGTCGTTTTTCAGCTCTTATGCGTGCAGGACATCTCTTCCATAGAACAGCTGGCTTCAGGCTCTCGGCCTTCATCCCACGGGGCCTTTGAGAAGTTTCTGTGGTGCTCTTTGCGTGGGTTTAGGACTGGGCCTACTCTGAGTCTGCATACTTTCTTCTGTTCTCAGACCAAGAGGGGCTTCTCTTGTCTTAGTCATCTGACCATGGTTAAAAAACAAAACAAAACCAAACAACCCAATAGTAGAATTGGACAGGATTTGAGTCTTTAAGAAGTTAAGTGGGAGGATTTGTCAATAATGAATTCCATTAAAAAACAACAACAGTTACTTTCACAAAACGCCAGTCAACAGATTCCTCCCCTGCAGGTACACTTACCGCCGTCATTACAGATCAGATGTAATGGAGCAGAAGCCAGTATTTTTCTCTAACTAGGAGAGTATTTCTTTCCTTTCCTTTCCCTGGTAGAAGGGGGAATACGGAAATTTCACCTCTATAGGGGACTGTGTTTCCGCAGCATTGAATTTATTTATGGATCCATAACTGCTGAAATGTGTAAATTTACCTCTGTAACTGCAAATTAGAAATTAGGAATGTCTAGATTAGAGGCATGCCGCCACAGGGTGCTCGGGAGCCCGGCTGCCAGGCATGTCTGTCTTTACAGGATGCCTCCACTCTGCTCCTCTCGCCCACCCTCTGCCGTCCGCTGAGATCCCCTTGGAGAGCAGAATGTATAAATATTGGTTCTGTCTGTATTATCCTGTAAGAGTCCTTGGATGTTTTTGTTGTTATAAAGACAGCCATCGGGGAACCCAGGGCTTGGGTGTAGCATTTGGCTAGTGAGGTAAAGCTTCAGGCCTGGGCTGGCATGGGTCACTGGCAATGCTGAGGAAGGTGTTCACTGCCCTCTCTATGGCCGGGACAGGCTGTTTTGAGTGGAATGTGGGAATGAACAGGTGAGGCTTTAGGGTTTTTTCCCTCTACTTTTCTTAGAATGGGCCCCTTCTCCATTGCCTTTGGCATTCTGCCTGGCACTCCCAGGGCTTGAAACTGATTGAGATTGGTAATTTGTTGGGTTTTTTTGGGGGGAGAGCGATTGGGAATCAAGCCATTCATTTGGGATCTCAGTCTAATACCTCTCCTCTTTTCCTTTACACCTCATCCCCACTTAGGCTCCCCACCCCCACCCCCAGCAAAGCTGAGCAGGTCAAGCAGCCTTGGGAGTTTGAGACTCCTTATGAATCCTAAAATGTTGCCTCGCTTAGTGCACAGAAAGTTCCAGTTGCACATTGCCAAGTTGCAGAGACCTGCAGCAGAGTTTCCCTTGGAGTTAATATTGTACTGACTGCACTTTGCTGTGAATACCAGAAGAGGAAACAAACTAAATTTTCAAACCCTAAGTCTAGCACTTCTAGAAATGCTAGAAAGTCCTTCATTGCCAGAGTGCTGCTGGGGTTAGCCTGCATACCCAGTCTCCCTGTGAAAGAGAGTGTGCTTTCTGCCATGCACACTTGCTCTGTTCCTCTATCCCCCACCTAATTCCCCTCACGTCACTCCTAATGCTGTTTGAAGGACATCTCAGCCTGTCACTGGTCTGCTTCCCCTGCGGACATTCAAACCCTGTTTACACACTGTTTTGCGCTGTTTCCTCACGTGTGACAGGGTGCCAAAGCCTGTTTCCTCCGAGACATTCCCTTCTCTGCAATCTATTTTCCTGTGTACGCTCACTGCAAACTCCTTTTGGCTGATGAGAACGGACGCGTGGGAGGCATCAATCTCCTGGCGGCTGGAGCCATAGCAGGTAACTACAGACCTTTTTAACTCAAAGAATTCTCTTAAGAAGTACAGAGTCTCTTGGCTCTTTATTTCTGGAAGTTATTGTTGGGATCTGACTTAGCTGGATATAGCTGCCTTTTCTCCTTTGTGGGATGTGCTGTGATTCTGATGAGAGTTAATTACATTTGCATAATGTGGATAAACAACTTAATGCAGCTTAGCAACTTGGAGCCAAATTAGATCTGCCCATCTAAATTGGGCTTTCATCATTAACACGGTTCTTAGCCTCCTGGGCTCCTGAAACCTTGGGTGCAGCCAACTGAGGTGGAGAAGTTCTTTGCCAGATCAGTTGCTCTGTTGACCTAGTGCTGATGTGCAGGCCCTGCCTGCCCTTGTACTTGTCCTGTAGGTGGAGTGTTCCTGTTTGGGCTCAGTTCTCTCTTCCTTCTAACTTCTTCCTTCCTTCTCTCATCAGACCAAAGCAGCGCCCCGCAGCAAACTGCCCTCCGCCCTCAACTCCATTTTCATCTTTTTTCTGACCGTGGCGTTCAGTTTGGCTAATGGTTGCTTGAACTGATTTTCTTCCCTGTAGTAGGCTGAGTGCTTCTGAGGGCCCTGCCTTCCCCCGTGTGGCCAGCATAACAGTAGAGGCTCAGGACGAGGCAACAGATGACGGATCGCGTGAAGATCTTCATCTGGTCTAAGACACCAGATTAGGCCCAGAACAGAGTCCATCAGAAAGAGGAGCTTGGCAGTCAGGAAGGGATCAAGACGCTCCTGACTTACAGCAGAGGGGAGGGTTTGAACGTGTGTGTGTGTGTGTGTGTGTGTGTGTGTGTGTGTGTCCTTACTCTTGAGTTACCAGGGAACTGACTTGGAATAGAAGGGACCAACCAGGCATCCTTAGATGCAGCCACACACTGAAATGACAAGGGAAGGAAAGGCCTATCTTCCTTCTACACAGCCAGTAACGAACCTGCACAGAACCTAGCATGGCCAGGACTAGACTAGACTCCTGGTCCCTGCTTGGTTTTTTTTTTGTGTGTGTTTGTTTTTTTTAATTTTTATTGACATGTGGGAAGCAGAGACAGGCAGAGCTCTATGAGTTTGAGGCCAGCCTGGTTTACATAGTGACTAGCTCCAGGATAGCCAGAGCTGCATAGTGAGACCCTGTCTCAAAAAAAACAAAAACAAAAAAGGATTAATTTATTTTTATGTGTGTGTTTGCCTGCATGTATGTATGCCTGTTGCTGGAGGAGGCCAGAAGAGGGCATCAGATCCCCAGGAACTGGAGTTACAGACAGTTGTGAGCTGCCATGTCGGTGCTGGGAATTGAACCCAGGTCCTCTAGAAGAGCAGCCAGTGCTCTTAACCACTGAGCCGCCTCCCCAGCCTCCCTGTTTGCCTCTTAATTGCTAGGTTATCCTCTTCTTCTGTTTGGTGTTTTAGATTAGGAGTACTGGGTTCTGAGAGTATTGAGATGGGTACATTGTTCTTGCTTCTGATGACAAGGGGCAACTTGCTTTAAAAAATAAACAAAAAACAAGACACCAGGCCTTTGAGCCCTTATCTAGGGTCCAGCACATGCTTTGGCCTCTGGCATGTGTGATCTTGGCCAGCGGAATGAGAACTGCTGGTCAGGCTGGCACAAGTGCCCAGCTCCTTTCCTGTGCTCACCAGACTGTTACCAAGGGGGCAGCATTTTCCCTTCCAACTTTGCCTTGTGTTTCCTAATCAGCAGCAAAACCAGCCAGGGAAGTCCGTCCACTCGCTCACAGCCAGGCAGTTGCCAGCGGGCAGCAGAACCGTGTGAGCAGTTCCCAGTCCCACAAGCTTCTTGTTGTAGACATCTGCCGGGGTTCCAGAAAGAGGAGAGTTTTTCTAATTATTCCCAGTCAAGCTTCGCTGGCAGGTCCTGAGAGCGTCTGGAGGGCCGCCTCAGAAGGCAGGCAATCTACCTGCTTCTGTCTGAATGGGGCGCTGGGCGGATCCCAGGGCAGTACTGGCATCGTTCTCTAAACAGAGCCCCTCAGGGCCACCGGCTCCATTTGCCTAGTGATGAGACCGTGATATTTAGGCCAAATTGAATTCCTTCCCCCTGGGGAAGATCATGCTGCTCCTTCAAGGTCTGTTCTGTTTTATGAACAAAAGCTGTGCTTGAGAAATGCATCCTCTATGTCCTGCTGCTGCTGCTGCTGCTGCTGCATCTCAGGTGACCCCAGGGAGCTGAGGCACAGGGAGGAAGAGTGGCCTTTAGATGCTCGGTCCCCTGCTGCTCTTTAACGGATGCCCGACCTGCTTTCACTCAGGTTGTAATGACTTCTGTCACGAGAGCAGATCTGAAGGGAGGATTAGTCACCTCTCTCTTGGCACCTCAAACTGGCCAGTGCTTGATGCTTTTGACACTCACCCCTATAGTGTGTGGTTGGCAAGAATCAGCCAAGACCAGCACGGTTTGGTGCCACATACATTCTGTGGCTCCTTACATCAGTGTCATCTCCTACATTATACAGGAAAATACTTTTGTCTTATTTAAAGAGGGAAAAATGTAAAAGGAGTTGAAACTGGAAAGGGAACATGGGGATTGTCCTATCGCTATTATTACATTTCTCTCTCTCTCATTGTTCTTTGGGATGGTGCAGTCAAGGGAGATTTCCTATATTCAGAAAGAAAAACAAAGCATTTTCTCCCTGATTCTGCTGAAGCAGCCAGCAGGCTCCTCAACGCTCCTTTTCCTCTTGTGTCTGGGTGTCTGTTTACAGAGCTTTCGGTTCCCCTTGAGGTTACAGTTGTGGATTGTCTTGTTGGATGTATTGTGGTGATAATTTGTTTGTGCCCTAACAAATAAAGCTTGCCTGGAAATCAGAGTGTGGAGCTAGCCACTCAACTACCGCAGAGGCCAGGTAGTTGTGGCACACCCCTTTAATCTCAGTACTTGGGGAGGCACACGCCTTTAATCCCAGCACTAGGGAGGTGGAGACAGGAAGTGATCTGGCTGGGCAGATAGAGGACTATAAGGCAGGAGGAGACAGGAGCTCAGCCCTTTCAGTCTGAGGATTCCTAGAGGTAAATTCCAGCGGCTGCCTGTGCTGCTTCTCCGATCTCCAGACAAGCTTTATTTGTTAGGGCACAAACAAAATATCTCCACCGTGTATGATGCCCTTAGGATGAATGAAATGTGGCCTTCTCCTCAAAGGTGTGCCTGCTGCTTCTCTGGTGACCCCTGCTGATGTGATCAAGACAAGGCTGCAGGTGGCCGCCCGGGCTGGCCAGACAACATATAGCGGGGTCATTGACTGTTTCCGGAAGATTCTCCGGGAAGAAGGGCCATCAGCATTCTGGAAAGGGACCGCAGGTAGATGCTGGGGGGGAGGGCTCCTCCAGAGTGGCTGTCCAGCTTTCATGTCCTGCCCCGTCACTCCACAGTAGCCTTGCCACAGCCATCAGGTGTTAAGCCTCCCCTCCCCGTCGTCTTTTCCAGCTCGTGTGTTCCGGTCCTCCCCTCAGTTTGGAGTCACTCTGGTCACCTATGAACTTCTGCAGCGGTGGTTTTACATTGACTTTGGAGGCCTGTGAGTGCATCTGCTTCCCCTGATAAATAAAGACCCAAACCTGTGCTTGTTATGTTTACGGAGCCTCTTTGGGAATGCCGAGAAAATGAAGGCAACAGGGTCCTTTAAAACCGTGGCATAGAGGAAACAGGATCCTAGAAGCAATTAAATAAAGGAATTTATAAAGCAAAAAAAAACCAAAAACAACAACAACAAAAAAAAAAACAGGGCATAGAAAGCAATGGGTTTTAAGAGTTCCCATGTTAGAGTCAGACCTTATCAGAGTGACTCAGCAGATAGTATTCAGCAGCTATTTGGGAACGTTTTAGGGAGGCATCGAATTAAAATGCTATGTGAATAAGTGTCTTTTTTTTTTTTTTTTTAGTGAGATTATGTCATTATTAGTTGGATTGTTCAATATGGCCCAGAAACAATCCAACGTGCAGTAGTCACACTCCTGAGATGATAGTTCATCATTCCCCATCACTTCCTACCTAGATGTTCACATGGCTAGTTCACACACAGGGCTTCAAAGGGAAGTGGGTCAGTCATTGGTGTCAGCCCCAAACTGAGCTGCTCCGAGCTCAGCACTCAGAGCTTACCCTGGGAGACGAGCAATTGCTTGTTGAGTCTGCGGGGAAGTGGTATCCAAAGCAAGCAAGCAAGCAGTTATTAGCGGTTGGACAGAGGGCCAAGTACCGCTCTGAGTCTTTATCTCTTAAGCCTGTGAGCCCCTCTCCTGCCGAAAGCCTCACTGGGGCATGAGCCTTCGAACCAAGTCCTGGGGGGGACCTATACACAGAAGAGATGCAAGAACAGCAATGTATCATCCCATTGTACAGATGCTGATATTGGCCTTTCTGTACCCTCAGACTGTAGAAGCCAGAACTAAATCTGTTTCTCTTTTAGTGAGAAGCTTCAAGAGCCCACTAGTTAAGAAGCTCTTAAATTATATCAGTTTCTATACCTTTATGATAGATTTCATGCATGTTTCCTGCATACAATTTGAAAATAGAGAGAAGTCCACACATAGCCAGTTTCCCAGAGACTGTTAATAACTGAGTGTATTTTCTCCTGAGTCCAGGAGTCTGCTTGCTCATGCATTGAGGGTGGGGCCATTTGTCTTCTCTATGAGATATGCGAAAGCAATGTTGTGGGGAGGCTGGGAATCACGACAGATGCCGAAGAGGTGACATGGAGAGCTGAGACAGCCTTCTTGGTGGTGTGTGGGTGCCGCCGACCGCCGCGCCCAGTGTCAGCTGCCTTCACCAGCCCTGAGCTCACTCTCCTTTTTCCTGTCCACAGCAAACCATCGGGCTCGGACCCAACACCGAAGTCACGCATCGCAGACCTCCCGCCTGCCAACCCCGATCACATTGGTGGCTACAGACTTGCCACAGCCACTTTCGCTGGCATCGAAAACAAGTTTGGCCTCTACCTCCCCAAGTTTAAGTCTCCTAGTGTAGCCGTGGCTCAGCCCAAGGCGGCGGCGGCAGCAGCAGCTCAGTGACGTGGCAACTGCAGACTGAGGCCCAGGAGAACGGCCCGTACCGTGTCCAGTCAGCTGCACGGTACTGTCTGCGCTGGGGTCAACCACTTTCTGTGCGACCTATACGCGTATTGTTCATAAAGTGATCATAGGCCCAGGGAGAACCACAGTGCAGTTCCAAGCTTTAGTCTTATTTGTTGAAATGTTTTCTGAGCCTTGGCATGAATCCCGTGTTCTAGACTCTGCTTCGCAAGCTTGTACCTACAGTGACTGTACATATTGTACATCTTTGTACAGAGACACCTTGGCACCTCATCCCGACAAATCACATTTATAGAAATGTAACGCAGTTCTGAGTGGCTTGAACTGTACAGAATGTTTTGAAAGTGTTTTATTAAGAATCATGTAAGAATAAATGTACTAAAGTTAAATTCATTCTCCTCTTGGTGACTTACAGAAGTCAGGCTTCAGTGTTGAATGTATCCGATTTCAGTTTGTTTCCCATCCTGGAACAGGAAGGTATTTGTTCGTACAAGGCAGAGCCAGATGATGCTCACAGCGTTGAGTAAGAGATGCTTTGAAAAGGTGCATGCCCGTGGATGCCCGAGGACCAGCTGGTGACTTGCGTGTGCTGGTGTGTTTCCAGTTGTTTGTAGCAGAGTGCAATCTTTCTGACAACCGGAAGTGGCTGCTCGTGTCCTCGAACACGTGGAAACAGGATGGGCTCCAGCTTGGCTCCCTTAGTTCTGCTTTCCTCCTGTGCAGCAAGGTAAAGGCCAAGATGTTGAAAGAGTAAAGTTTGGAAGTTTTCCTCCATATGGTATGATACGAATCAAAAATAAACGCACACCAAAATGTCTGCATGGAGTCGGTTTCCTTCCTCAGTCATGGTGCTTTTGTCTGATTTGCTGACTCTACGTGACTCGGGATTGAGTCTGTGCCCCCTCCTACCTTAGGAAATGTGGACTTTGCTTTGGAGTGAGGGAAGGGAAGGAGGAGAGCTCCTAGGCAGTGATCTTGTGGGTCTAGGTCCTCCCAGGGAGTTCACATGGAGACGACTCCCTCAGAAGGTCTCTCACCTGGGGCTCACTCACTCATTAACAGTTACTTCCAAGCTCAGCCACACTTTCCTGTGGCTGTTACTTGACCGGTGGTGACATCAGGACTTATTTACTTTAGCAAAGTGCTCTGGGAAAACACACATTGACCAGGATGTCAGGATGTGAGGATGTATACAGATGTATGTATGATTAAGGACGAACCTGGAGATGGACCAAGTCATCCCGGGCCCTACACAGCACTCATCAGCTGGTGGCTGACGGCCCTTTATCTACAACTCTGAGCTCTCTTGAAGCCCCGAGATTTTTAAAAGGGGGGTTCCCTCTCTCTCTTTTTTTCCCCCTTTTTTTTTTTTTTTTTTTTTTTTTTAGACAGGATTTCTATGTGTAGTCCTAGCTGCCCTGGAACTTGCTCTGTAGACCAGGCTGGCCTTGAACTCACAGAGATCCTCCTGCCTCTGCCTCCCGAGTGCTGGGACTAAAGGCATGTGCCACCACACTTGACTGAAAGCAGGCTATTTCTAAATGTGTTAGATTAGTCTCTTCAGACCTGAACATACAGCATAATCGCTCTCACTATGCTTGTTAGAACTATACAAGTTGTCCCCGGATATGAAATTACATAAATGTGTGTGTAGAGGAAGATGACAGAGTGCCCTCACTGCCTTCTCCTCAACCGCCACTTCCTGTCACTCCTTGCTGACTGACAGGTTAGAGCCCGAATTTGTGATCCGTTTTCCATACATCTGCATATGTACATATTTAAAACCAGAGCTATGCAATGTATGGGTGATTCTGTGGCTTGCTTTTCGTCCTATGTCTCTGAGATCTTTCCACATCAGTTTATAAAAATGTATCCTGTTTCTAGTAGCTACATAGTAGTTCACTATATGGATTAAGGAGCCTTTAGTCATTTCATTATTACGAACAACACTGGAGTGTGAGGAGAACATCTTTGTGTGCATGTCGTGAGCTGCTGTGTTATTATTTCATCAGGAGAGTACTAATTCATGAAACAGATGACCTTCATATCCTCTCTCTCTCTCTCTCTCTCTCTTTGGTTTTTTGAGACAGGCTTTCTCTGTAGTTTTGGAGCCTGTCCTGGACCTCGCTCTGTAGACCAGACTGGCCTCGAACTCACAGAGATCCGCTTGCCTCTGCCTCCCGAGTGCTGGAATTAAAGGCGTGCCACCACCACCCAGCTGACTTTCATATTTTTTTATACCTCTTGTCACACTGCTCTTCACAAAGATCTTACTTTCCCTTCTCTCAGAGTGCACAGGAGATCGCCCGTTTCGAAGGTGGGTCATAAACAGTGGTTTATTTTTCTAATTACTAATGGACTTGAATAAATGTCTTTTTAGTTTGTTTGCTTTGGTGTTTTGAGACTCACTCTTGTTACCTCAGCGTCTGGGAACTCCCTATGTAGATCGGGCTAGCTTCGAATCTGTGGCAACCTTTTGTGTCCCCTCCCGCGGGCTGGGATTGGAGGTGTGGGGGGCCGTCTGCTGTCTTCTCGTTTTTTCTGGTCATCTGTATATTTTCTTCTTGTGAAACATACAGCAGGCGTATGAAGCGTATGTGTGCACATACACACAGAAACATGTACATGCCTATGTTCAGATGGCACTCATGTGCTGACCAGGACAAGAAATAGAACATACCTAACACGCCAGAAGTTACCCATCCACCCTCTCCACTTTCTCCCTCCACCCCATCCCTGCCAACCATTTCCCCATGTCTCTGTAGCTCCACTGCTCACATGTACATCCCTAAATACTGTAGTCCTGTTCCCTCTGCTAGCTGCCATTGTAGTTCAGGCTGGCGTCCACTTGGGAGGCTCCTGCATCAGCCTCCACAGCGCTAAGATTGTAGGTCTGGACGCTAAGCCTGACATATACATACATACATACATACATACATACATACATACATATACATACACACATATATATAGTGTACATATATATAGTGTATGTGTGTGTGTGTGTGTGTGTGTGAGAGAGAGAGAGAGAGAGAGAGAGAGAGAGAGAGAGAGAGAGAGAGAGAGAGAGCACATAGATGCCGGTGCCCCCAGAGGTCAGAAGGTGTCAGAGCCCCTGGAACTGGAGTTACAGGTGGTTGTGAACTGCCCAGCATGAGTGCTGGGAACCAAACCTGGCTCCTCTATTAGGGCAGAAAGATCTTTTAATTGCGGAACCATCTCTCCAGCCCTATGATATCCTTCATATATTTTGGATACTACTGTGAGTTTGTTTTACACAACATTTTCCTACTTTGTGCCTTGTCTTTTTATGATGGTTTTAATACATTAACATTTTAATTTTAATTTGTTCAAATGTATTGATATTTTTCTTATAGCTAGCTTGTTGAGCATCTCACTTGAACATTATTCTTTTATTGTTCTGGGCATGTTGCTCAATGATAGCATGCTTGCCTAGCATTCACAAGGCTCTGGGTTCATTCCCCAGAACCACCAAAAAAAACAACAAAAATAAAACTTCCAGGTAAAAATAATGAACAGAGATTTTCTTGTTACACACTTTAGAGTGTTGCCTTTCATACCCACGTTTCATTCAGTTGGAGCTGTCTTTGTGTCTCCGGCAATGTGGGGCAGGTCTTTGTTTTTCTGAATGGCAGCCGGCCGGCAGCGGTGGTGCGGGCTCTGGGCTCTGTTCATTGAAAGCCTGCTCTTTCCCAGCTGCTCTGAAGCATCCTCACTGCTGTTTACTGAGAACCAGCGAGTGTCTCGCGGTCTCTGGGCTCCTTGTTACAGGTCTCTCCCCATGCTGATGCACTCTCTTCTTACCCTGTCTGTTAATTTCTGTGTCTGGTCTGGTACACACCCCTGATACACAATATCATTCTCCTTTCCCCCTGACGTTTGAGAGCTATGATTCCTCCTGGTTCCTTGCTCATCTATGTATATGTTATTAGCTTATCAAAAAGCATTTAAAAAAAAAACACTGAAATGAATCTGTAAGCTGCTTTGGAAGAATTTGTATCATTATAATGGGGGCTTCTGATCCAGGAACATACTATATCTCTACTTAAATATTTTTCATGTCTTAATAAAAATTTATACTCACCAAAGGGGTCTTGTACATCTCTTGTTATGTGTGCCTTTAGGTACCTCATGCATTTGGATGCTATAGCCAATCTGCATGTGTGTGCGTGTGCATGTGTGTGTGTGTGCACGTGATATTAGGGGTTCAGTACAAGGTCTGCATGGTAGGCAGACCCTCTCCCATTCACATACATTCCGAGCCTGAGCTTTTGAGCCAGGGTCTCACTGTGTAGCCTGGACGGGCTCTGCTCTCACTCATTTTGATTCAGCACCTCAAGTCCTGGGAACTGTAAAAGAACACCACGGTGGCCAGCACAAGTTAGGTCTTAAAAATCTTAGCTCTGCCAAGCAAGAATCAAGGATTCCACATTGTAGTTATTAAAAATTTCAAATCCATAGAAAAGTTTAAAAGAGAAAAATGAATTCTTTCAATCAAACTTTCTACCCAAACTGGGTCCACTTCTATGATCTTATTTCTACTTCATAAACACACGTTTTTGCTGAGCCATTGAAAAGTCACATGGAGACCGTTGTACTTCATTCCTGGTTTAGTGCTCATGTGCATCTGTTTCACAAGGAAGGCATTCTCTCTCTCTCTCTCCCCCTCCCTCCTCCTCTTCCTCCCCCCCCCCCCCCCCAAGGTTTCTCTGTTGCTTTGGCTGTCCTGCAACTCACTCTGTAGACCAGGCTGGCTTCAAACTCACAGAGATCCGCCTGCCTCTGCCTCCGAGTGCTGGGATTAAAGGCGTGTGCCTCCACTACCTGGCAAGGAAGCTATTTTCTAGCTAAACAGGAGGAAGACAATCAATAAAGGGCTGGAGATCAGGTTCATTGGTTAAGAGCACTTGCTGCTCTTGCAGAAGACTGGGGTTCGGTTCCCAGCACCCACGTGTCAGCTCACAGCCATCTGTAACTCAAGTTCTAGGAGATCTGGAGCTCTTTTGGTCTACACAGGCACCAGGCACACATACAGTACATTTAAGTGCAGGTAAACACTCATATGCATAAACAAAATCTTCTTTAAAAAAACAATGAAGACTTCATGATATCTGATAATCAATATAACTCAAACTTCCCCAACCATTCCAAAAGTGCCATTGTGTTTCTGACCCAAGAGCCAATCAGAATGGCTGCATTGGGCTCAGTGGTCAGACAGTTTTGGGTGTGACTCTGGTATAGTCCGGTCATTTTGATAACATTATGGGCCAGCTGTCTAGCAGAATGCCTCATGTTTGTTGTTTATGTGGTTCTTCCCCCAGGTATCACCTAAATTCTCTCCAGTCTAGGCGTGCAGTTTTCTTTTTAACAGCTTTACTTTGAAGTTGTTTTTTTTTTTTTCTTTCAATTTATACTTACTTATTGTGTGTATGTTTGTGGGCATGCATGTATCACAGTGTGCCTGCAGAGGGCAGAGAACAATTTGTAGGGATTTGTTCTCTTTCCTCCATATGGATGCCAGGGCTGGAGCTCAGGGGGTCAGCCCTGTGGCAAGTGCCTTTACCTGCTGAGCCCTGTCTCCAGCACCGATGTGGTCTCCATGGAGCTACATTACCAACATCACCATGCAATTTCCATAAATTCCCATTACTTTAGAAAATGTAAAATAGCATTTTCTAGTCACACCAGTAATGGGCATGTTTCTCGGCAGGCCGTCAGCACTCCAGCTTTTCTTTTGACTGCCGGGTGTGACGGGATCCCACATTATATCTTGATTTGCGTGTCCCTAATGATGAACCATAAATGTATGCTCTTCCATTCTGTAACCTGTGTTTAAACTGTAGCCTACCGTGTCTTGTCACCATGGTGTGTAGTTCTTGACATTCCAGATGTTGAACCCTTTATCATGTTTGCAGCTCTTCTCTTCCAGTCTATTTCCTGGGTCTATCTTCTGAAGCATGAAAGTTAAAAGTTTTTAAGTTCAATCATTCTTCCTTTAAAATTTTATTACAATTTATTACAATTTGTTAATTTATTGGGGGGAGGGCATGCGCATGTGGGATGTGTCAAAGGACAACTTGCAGGAGTTGGTTCTTTCTGTCTACATGTGGGCCCTGGTATCGATCTCAGGTCATCAGGCTTGCTGGTAAGCACCCTTATCCACTGAGCCATCTCTCTCCTACTCTTATTTTCTGGAGCGTCTAACCATGGCTTATACTAAAGTCATGAGGCTTTTTCTCTTGTATTTTCTTTCTTTTTTTTTTCTTTTTCTTTTTATTTATTATGTATACAGTGTTCTGCCTGCATGTATCCCTGCAGACCAGAAGAGGGCACCAGCTCTCATTACAGATGACTGTGAGCCACCATGTGGTTGCTGATAATTGAACTCAGGACCTCTGGAGGAGCAGCCAGTGCTCGTAACCTCTGAGCCATCTCTCCAGCCCCTTCTCTTGTATTTTCTTTGAAAAATTTTGTAGCTTGGTTCTTACAATTAGATATATGACTTTCTTTTCTTTTCTTTCTTTCCTCTTTTTTTTTTTTTTTTTTTTTTTTTAATTTTAATGTTGCCCTGTCTGTCCTGGAACTTGCTATGTTGACCAGGCTGGCCTTGAACTCAGAGAGATCTGCCTGCTTCTTCTTCCCAAGGGCTGTGATTAAAGGTCTATGTGACTATGCCCCGTTAATGACTCTGTGAGCTCATTTGTGTGTGTGTGAAGTGAGAAGCTACATTCATTTCCATGTGACATGCAGTTGTTTCTCCATTTTCTTCTCAAGGCTGCCCTTGTGCTTCAATTGACCATGCCTGGGGGGATTGACGTCTAGATTCTCATTCATCTGTACCACAGTATGTACACCAACATCACCATCTCGATGACTGTGGCACCAAATTCAGCTTTGAAATAGGGAGGTATAAATAATCCAGCTTAGTTCTTTTTCAAAATTGTTTTGGCTATGTTGGATTTTTTGCCATTTGTATATAATATTTAAGATTAGCTTGCCAACTTTTAGAAAAAGATTTTATGTGAATGTTTGAATGTCTCTGAGTGTGTAGGTCATGTATGTGCAGGTACCCACAGAGGCCGGAACAAGATATTGGACCCCATAGAGCAGCATACAGGCGGTTGTGAGATGTCTGATGTGGGTGCTGGGAACCAAATTTGGATCCTTTGGAAGAGCAGTGGGAGCTTTTAACCACTGAGCCATCTCTCCAGCCCCATCTTGCCAGTTCTTTTTTAATGTTTTTTCTTTTTATTATGTGTGTATATTTGGCTTATTGAGACAGGATTTCTCTGTGTAGTCCTGGCTCTCCTGGAACTTACTCAGTAGACCAGGCTGGCCTGGAACTCAAGAGATCCACCTGCCTCTGCCTCCCAAGTGCTGGGATTAAAGGCGTGCACCACCACTGCCCTGCTTATTATTATTATTATTTTTTTAATCAAGCTGTTTTAATAGGGATCTTGTTGAAACCTTAGAGGTCATCTGAGAAGAATAGCAGTCCCAGCACATTTGAGTCTTTCCAATCCACCAGCTTGGACGCTCTCTCTAGTTACATAAACCTTTTCAGTCTCATCCACAACTGTAGTTTTCAGAGTTCAGCTCTAGTATACTTAAGACAATTTAGTCCTAAGCATTTTATTGTTTCTGGTGTCTTTAGTGCTTAAAGGCACACCACCACACACACCCAGCTTCTTCATTATATTGAGACAAAGTCTTGCTATGTAGCTGGTCTGGAATTTATCCTTTTGCCTCTGTCTCCTGAGTCAGGGATTATAGTCATGTGCCGCTGTGCTCAAGATATAACTTATTTTAGTATATTGATCTCATATCCTTCAGCCTGGTAGTCAATGTTGGTAGTGTGGTGATGTATTGTGTCCTCCAAAATATTGTGTCCCCCAATAAAGCTTATCTGAGGATCAGAGGAAAGTCAGCCACTATATTAAACATAGAAGTCAGGCAATGGAAGCATATGCCTTTAATCCTATCATTTGGGAGGCAGGGATCCGTCTGGATCTCTGTGAGTTTAAGGCCATACTGGGAACAGCCAGGCATGGTAGTACATACCTTTAATCCCAGAACTAACCATAAAGGTCTGGAGGTCTGTACAGATAGACAGGAAGTGACAAACTGGGCAGGAAGAGGAAGTGATGTAGCTGGGTGGAGAGAGGAAATGAGATGGCAGAACAGAAAGGCATACAGGTGTGGGTATACAGAAGTAGCTCTCTTTTGGAGACTGAAGCATCAGTAAGGTGAGGTTGGCTGTGGCTTTTCCTATTCCTCTGATCTCTCAGGTTTTAACCCCAATATCTGGCTCTGGGCTTTTTACTGATAAGACCGTTTAGCACGTCGTCTTACATGGTAGCTTTGTTTCCCATATCTTTTTGTCCCGCCTTCTTTCCTTCCACCCCCTTCCTCTCTCTCCCCTCTTCTCATCTCCCTTCCCTTCATTTTCTTCTTCCTTCTTCCCTCCTCCTCCTCCTTTTAGTGTTGCATGGTCAAGCCAGAGCCTTGCACAAATTAAGAGAGCACTCCTTCACTGAAAGCACACTCTTTCTTATGATCTTTTTGTAAAATACATATTTCATAGTGTAGCACTGAAACTTGTTGTTCAAGTTATTTCCTTGTGATTGGAGGTCATGATAAACGTTAATTTGTAACAATCCTATGGTATTCCCAGTGACGTGTATTTCAGTGTGATAGAAAGCTTTCCTGTACCCCAGCTCTGTCTCCTCCCCGAGCTATTGCTATGTCTGTTGTTACGTATTCTGACTCCAGCAGGATTGTTCCTTGCAGTTATGTTTTATTTTATTTTTTAAAAGATTTATTTATTCATGTATTTTATGTATATGAGTGCTCTGTTTTCATGCACACCAGAAGAAGGAATCTGATCCCATTACAGATGGTTGTGAGCCACCATGTGGGTGCTGGGAATTGAACTCAGGACCCCTGGAAGAGCAGCCAGTGCTCTTGACCGTTGAGCCATCTCTCCAGCCCCAATAGATTTTAAATCTATTGAAGAAAACATGCGTCCAGTCTTCAGTGTTTCTCTAGTTCCCTCCTCCTCCTCTATCTCCCGCGAGTCTGAGCTACCCTCTACCGTCAGTTCTTTTCAGATAGGATCTCCTTTAGCGAGCGATCTAAAAGCAGGCTGGCTGGAGTACATGCTCTCAGTCGGCACTCCTGCCGTTATGCCATTTTCTCTTCATTCTTGAGAGATGGTTTTGCTGGATATAAAATTATTGGCTGACAGGCTTTTTCTGAAAATATTTGGAATGTAATCCTGTTTATGATATTCATTATTTTAAACAAATAAATCAGTTGTTGATTGTATCATGATTTTCTTTGTTTTAAATATGATTGGTCTAAGTATGCATCTCTTTTCTGGTCTTTTTTTTTTTTTTTTTGAGACAGGGTTTCTCTGTGTAGTTTTGTGCCTGTCCTGGATCTCAGTAACCAGGCTGGCCTCGAACTCACAGAGATCCACCTGGCTCTGCCTCCTGAGTGCTGGCATTAAAGGCGTGCGCCACCACTGCCCGGCTTTTTCTGTCTTCTTACCCAGTTATGCTTGACAGTTCTTGGAAGTCATCAGTTCTTCAGATGCTGAGGACTCCAGTTCTTAGATTTAGATTCAAAATCAAAAGTAACCTAGATTTTGGAAGTAAATATTCATTTGTTGATGAATATCTATGGCATTTCTTCTCACTTCTGATCTATTTGTGCCTTTTGACTCTAGAGATTGTCCAAATCTTTGCAGAGCAGCCACTTTTAGCTTTACCCACCCTTTTGATTGTATTTCTATTGCTCTGATTTCTGCTCTTAACTCTTCTAGTTCCTTGGATTTATTTTTACCCTCCCTCCCCACCCCCAACTTCTTGAGATGAATATTTACTTCTGTCTTTTTCTTCCAGTCATTTGCAATAATCAAAGGAGTACACTCTGTAGCCCAGGCTGGCCCAAAACTTCTGATCCTCCTGCTTCAACCTTCTAAGTATTGGATTACAAGTGTGCTCTGCCACACTTAGCTTTAATCACACTTTATGGCAGGGGTTCTCAACCTATGGGTTGAGATCCCTTTGGGAGGTCAAATGACCTTTTCACAGGGGTTACCCAAGACTATCCAAAAAACCCACAGATATTTATATTATGATTTATAACAATAGCAAACTTACAGTTAGGATGTTACAACAAAAATAATTTTATGGTTGGGGTCACCACAATATGAGGAACTGTATTAAAGGGTCTCAGCATTAGGAAGGTTGAGAACTGCTGCTTTATAGCCTTTTAAACAGGTTCATATAGACAGACTTCTCTGAGTAAAAGGTGGCAATGTACCTGTAATTCCAACTGTCCAGGATGCTGAGGCAACAGGGATCAAGAGTTTGAGGCTTGGCCCAGGCAACAGAATCCTGGCCTCCCAGCCCAAAATAAAATAACCAAACGAAGAAAACTTTTACCTTAGAAAAATGCAGCTCTTCCAAATCTGTCTAATGACCCTCTATGTGCTGACAAATTTGATTTACATTCACAGATTAATGGACATAAAACCTATTAATAAAGGCCTGGTTACTGTAGCAAGATTTTTGTTCAACGATGTCATAGTCAGCGTCAGCCATCACCCCAAAGAATTCCTTCCACTGGGTCGCCCTGTGGCGTGCTGGGGAAGCTGTTCTCTTAAATGCTAAACCTTCTGGTTACACTAATTGATGTAGGAGGTCCCACCCACTGTGGGCAGTGCCATCCCTGGGGAGGGAGCCCTGGATAGTATGAGGAAGGCAGCTGAGCAAGTCAGAGCAAGGGAACCAGTGAGCGGCTCCATTCCTGCCTCGACTATGAACTTGAAGCTGGAAGCCAAATAAACGCCTTCCTCCCCAAGCTGCTTTTGGTCTCTGTGTTTATCACAGGATTGGAGAAGCAAGCTAGAGCACCTGGCGTTCTTATAAGGTTTTGATCTGAGCAGGAGGTGGTGTTTTGGATATAACAACAGAGCAGGGACCTCCCAGTCCAGGGAAAAGGTGAGGAAGAGTCATTCCTGTGAGACTAACTACAGGGCTTCCTCTATGGCTCTAAGTCCCGAGT
Organism: Peromyscus aztecus; assembly: GCA_902168405.1. Lineage (NCBI taxonomy): Eukaryota > Metazoa > Chordata > Mammalia > Rodentia > Cricetidae > Peromyscus > Peromyscus aztecus. The sequence continues at coordinate 23,189 of CABHPQ010001987.1, forward strand.
GAATGTGCACTGTTTGATATGGGGACAGCCACATCGAGGCTCCAATGCCTCAGCACCACAGCAGTGGGAAAGCAGGCTCAGAGGGATGGCAGAGCTTTCCTCTGGTCCAGTGTCAATGCTGACAATGTGTTCAGAAAACTCATCACAGCCTCCTCCAATCTGGTCATGGCTTCAAGACTGCTCCCCTATAGACTGTTTCTAACAAGCTTAGCTGACCCTGCCTCCATGTTCAGCTGTATGCAGTAACCCTGCCTCCCTGTTCAAAAACAGATAATAAATACACCGAGCCTCCAGGGTGCTGTGGCTTCTCTAGTTAGAGCGCAGGCTACCACCACAGCTGTTCTGGGTCTGTCATTTCTTTGTCCCCTTGCCACTCTCCAGTTAGGTCAATCTCTAGAGCTGTGCAGAGCACAGCGCCTCCTTGTCGTGATCATCTCCCCACAGTGAGCACATGCCATTTCCAAGAAGACTAACCCTTGGAAAGGGGAAGGGGACCATAAATATTAGATCGTTGATGCTGGGGTTCTGCTGTGTAGTGGTACAGTCTCCAAGCAAATTCATTTTCTCACTCATTCACAAAGGAGTCCCACGCTCTTGCTTCTAAGGTTCCAGATGTCACAGCCCATGGTGTATGTGTAACTTCTCCCTTGGCTCACACTACTCACCATCAGGTGACCATGAGGGTTCAGGCCGTGATGAAAGCACTTGAGAGAGTAACTCCTTTTGGACACCAAGGCATTTGACCCTTTAAAGATGAGCTCCTGTTACATCACGTAAGAGTTTTAAAATACAGGCTTGGGAGATAGGCAGGTGGATCTCTACAAGCTCAAGGTCAGCTTGGTCTATACAGTGAGTTCCTGGTAAGTCAGAGCTACATAGTGAGATCCTCTCCACCCACCCACCCCCAATTTTTTTTTTAAAATATGGCCTCTCTCCATTCTCACATTCTTAAACAAAGGAGCTAAAAATAAAATATTTGTATTTTACAAAGTCTTCACATATGCATTCCTTCACAAAATTACCATAGTAAAGCAATTGTTTTCCTCATTTAAGAAACACTAGGGGGTAGTGGCGCATGCTTTTAATCCCAGCACTCATGAGGCAGAGGCAGGGTAATCTGTGAATTTGAGGCCAGCCTGGTCTACAGAGAGTTCTAGGACAGCCAGGGGTACTACTCCTATGTGTTCCAGGTTTTCTTATGTAATAGGGACAAACAGGAATGGAACACAGGCTTCTGTTTTTGAGATAGGATCTCACCCTTCAGTTCAGCCTGGCCTCAACCTTATCCTTCTGTCTTGACCTCCTAAGTGCTGGGTTCACAGGCATGTACCACCATGGCTGTCTTGGAACCAGAGTCTTTGGGGGCTCACTATCCTTTCTCTTAAATCAGGCCATCTTTAAGTATAAAAACTTTGTTCCAGAGCACTTCCATTACTTTGCTCAGAAAAAAAAAGTACTCAAAGATTCAGTATAAAAATCCACAAAAGATAAAATGACTGGCTATCAGCATCTTCCCAGCGGTGTTCCTGATTCCCAGCCACAGGGTCAGGTCTCTGCACGCTCGGCGCGGTGCAGGTGTGTTCCACACCCCATACAATCACTGCCCCACGGCTTTCTGGCCAAATCAAGTACATTATGAGAGAGGCAGGTTAATACATTCCCAGAGACCTGACGAAGTGACCTCACAAAGTGAAATAGACCTTTCAGCAAGCTTACCTGAGTGCAAGCTGTTCCAGGCTCTAGCTGGGAACCGGTAATGGAATATTAAGAAGCCGAAACCGAGATTCCTGCTAGGAAACTAACAACACAAAATACTATAATTTTACAAAAGTTTGTAAAAGATTGCCGATTGGCTGTGGTGAAACTCTCTGTGGCTAGAAGCGACATACTGAAAACTTAAATGCCTGACATCCATTCGGATTTTTAGGTTGAAGAATTAGGAACATGGCAAGTTAGAAAGGGAATTTAAAGATCTGAAGTTCAAACATTAAGTCTGGGAGTGCGGGCTTACTGTGAAAAGCATTGTGATTTGATGACTATGTGGAGTCTTGTGGCTGGCATTCTGGCTTGGGACTGGGGAATCTTTCTAAAACTCTTCCCCAAGTATCAAAAGAGGATTTTAAAGTCTATGCTGTAGTGAGAAAGCTATTACCACTTTGGGGTAGTGGACTAAAGATTACAAGAATGCTATTTAACTCTTCAATTGAAATAAGGAACATGATTTTACTTTATCTTGTGTGTGTGGTGTGCATGCATGTTCCAGGAATCCTGTCTAGACTTCTCAAGTTGCAGGGGAGCCGCCCTCCTCAGCTAGCACGTAGGTTGCTCGAGGGACCTGACTGAGCTCTGCTTGTGCTGCTTTCTAGGCAGGCGTATTACCTGCTGAGCCCCCTCCCCAGCCCTGATGTTCCTTCTGTCAACACACTTTTAATGTTGTGTTATATGTGTATGTATGTACACGTGAGTTCAGGTGCCCCGGAGGCCAGAAGAGAGTGTGTCAGGTCCCTTGGAGCTGGAGTTCCAGGCAGTTGTGAGCTGTGGGATGTGGGATGTGGATGCTGGGAACTGAACTCAAGTCCTCTGCAAGAGCAGCAAGCATTCTTCACCGACGAGTCATCTTTCCAGGCCCTGGATGTTCTTTTATAGTGCCTTTAGGACAACCCTAATTCCCTCAGATCTGTAAGTCAGTCGAGTAAATTATTTCCCAGCATTTATAATAAATAAATTAACACATCGTGTGTGCACATATGTACTTGCTAGGACAACTTGTAGGGGCTGGCTTTTTCCCTCCTACCACGTGGCCCCAGAGATCCAACTCAGGACAGGCTTGGTGGCAAGTGTCTCTAGCTGCTGTGTTATCTGGCCAGTATTTTTAAATATTTTTAATTATTTGTATTTTTATGAGTCAAATATGGGGTTCCACTTGGGAGTATTTTCCCCAAACTAACAATCAGGAGGATGACAGCTCCAAAGTAAGGACTTCTTTGTTCAAATTACGTAGCTTGGATTAAGACAAAAGCAAACCCCACCTCAACCGGACTCTATAACTGTCATCAAAAGCGGCAGTGCGGTTGGCTTTGAAACCCTAGACCTCTGCTGCAGATCCTCTGCTGCAGATGTGCGACCACACTCGGATGCCCAGGAGCAGTGCGCTGCCCAGGAGCTGGGCACAGCGGGAGCGGTGACTGAGCTCCAGCCTCCCCCGTTTCTAGTTATGCAGCCATTCCAGGTGGAATGCCAACGCTGGGACACCGGACTGTGAAAACACAACTTCAGCTGTGCGAGACAAAGCTAGAGAGCGACGTGCCTCAGAGTGCCTCACAGCCAGGCGGAGGCTGCAGGGAAGCGGCCTATCTGGGTGAGGACTGACTGGACCAGTCACCGTGCCCGGCTCCGCCAATCTCAGCTCTTCCTCCTCCACTTCCTCGCCCCTTCAGGATCCCTTCTAGTGCTGTTACAGACAGTTTCTACACAGCCTCGCTAAGCTTTCTCTGTAAAGGAAAAAAGCTTCTCCTGGTGAATATTTGACTTAAATGATACTAAAAATGATCTCAGAGATGTACTGCAAGTTAGTTGCTGTCTGAAAAACGGAGTAGGCTTTCTCAGCACAAACCAGGGCGATGACATTTAACTTCCCATTCCAAATCAGAGAAACGACAAAATGCAGGAAGTCAGCCAGAAGGCTGCAACCTGTTTCCTGTCTAGGAAAAAGTGAAACTGATCACAAGGAAAGCTGCAACTAACGTCACAGGATAGTTTTCAAAATCACAAAGGTCTTTCACACCTAAAAGTAAAAACTGCAGGATTCCCCGCCCAGCCAATTTGATCTCATCAGTCTGTGTGCCAGTTACAACAGCCTCAGAACTGTTGACACAGAGTAAACCTTAGTCTTTAAATTGCAGACTCCAAAGATAATTCCTTACAGTAAACATGTGTTCGTAAAAATGCACAGGAAGGTTGAATGAGCAAGGGTCTACATAAAATTTTTCTGTGGGGTGGGGGAGAAATTAGTTTCCTAAAGCAAAATTCATTGGCCATAAGTATTTTATAAATACTTGTCAGCTGTCCTTTTTTTTTTTTATTAAAAGAATTTTATGTATATAAGTGTTTTTGCCTGAATGTATGTTTGGGTATCACATGTGTGCCTTGTGCCCACAGAGGCCAGAAGAGGGCGTTATATCCCTAGGAACTGGAGTTACATACAAATGGTTGTGAGCTGCCATATGGGTGCTGGGAATTGAACTCAGGTCCTCTGGAAGAGCAGCCAGTGTTCTTAACCGATAAGTCAACTCTTCAGCTCCTTCATTTTCTTTTATAAAAGAACAACTTGAGACCAGTGACCATTTGAGTTACCACATCAATTTCCAACCTCATTCAACGTTCTGTTTTAACATTTGTATTATCCCTCTTTCCTACTCCTTTTTACAAACTAAGCACAGGTGCACAGTACCTCTGAGGATCTGAACTCCTCCACAGAATGACAGTGGCCCTGCTGACGCTGAACTTTGGACTTAGACATTACCACCAGGAGATGTTTCTTTGGTATGTAACAGGCAACTAAGGGGAGGTAGGGGGTCAACTCATGAAAACAAAACATTCTAAAGTGGCGAAGTAAATGATACAATTAAGGTTACTGATTTTAGAGCTGGGATACAATTTAGCAATAATGTAACTGACAATTCATAAATGTAAGAATAAGGCTCAGGCTTGGCTAACATCACATTTCTCATGGGTGTCAAGGCTAGAACTACAGTTTGGGTCTAGTATTTCTGATCAATGATTCCTTACACCACAGCGTACTAAGAATGAGAAGTTCTGGTATGTAGAATTTCTGCTATATAGGAGTTCTGCTATGGAGAATTCTCTCTCAATAAATCCTTGTTATTAAACCAAAATGTAAAAGTTCAAATTCTGATCTAATCTCTTAGTTCAAGTTCTGTCAAGTGAAAAGTTAAACTCAGAAGGATTCAAGAAAGGACAACTCAGAGTACATCAATCTTCAAGATCCGATCCCAGCCTTCCCTCCCTAGTCTTGAGACAGGTGACTCCCACACCAACACAGACATTTGCTGTCTGCCTTGGAGATTTGTAAAGCTGTTCTCCAAATTCCAAGATGTAGAGAGGATGTAACGGCAGAGCGTGGGCATTGAGCACAGCTCCTTCGTGGCTGCTGCGTTCTTGGGCAAGCTTCTCTCCGAGGTGGTTTCCTGTCAGAGCTTACATGCACAGTCGCCTCAATCAGGGCAGACAAAGGGACTGAGCATTTACTCTTTTGAACAGAGATGGAAGGAAAGTAACAGTCAGGCAAAAGCTAACTGAAGAGAAAGTTTCCGCTGACAAATTATCCAACATGAGTTCACTCTGCCCAGGGAGAGCTACATTATCCCTGTATGGTGTGTATTTAAGGCCGCACGGGATTTAAAGTGGCTATTTGCATTAAGAACTTAAAAAAAATTTAACAAAAAATTTATAAGAGAAAATTTCAAATTTCAAGAAGTAAAAATGAAGATTTGAAAAGTTAACACATATGTTTTTATTTATAGATAACTACCATAGAAGTATAGAGAAGGAAAAGGGCATCCAAATGAAACTTAAAACAGGTAGGCGAATGCATGCTGGGACTAAGAACAATGTTCCTACACAGTGAAGGCAGTGAGAACATAATCGACAAAGAATTATGTATGTCTGTATTGCATAATAAGGAATTGTGGTTATTTAGAAATATGCAGAACTTTAGTCTGTGCTTTAGAAATAATTATATATAGTATTACAAGTTGAAAAGAATCCAAAAGAATAATTAACAATATACACCTATGTGTTAGAATTCAGAAAAGGCTGCATTCTGTAAAGTTGTCAGCGGTATTAAAAATGACACCAATCCAAAACAAAATGAATAGACTATAAAAGGGGCATTATAAGCTTTGCTTCCTGCATTAAACCCAGTTTATCCATGGAATCTCCTTTTAATATGCATTTAATCAGAAGCATGCAAATAGTATAGGAATTACTTAATCATCTTTGCTCATTCGCTAAGGCTACAGCCCACTTTTCAGGGCTAGGCAGGGATTCGAGTAGCTGCTTCCTCCTCTGCATCAGCTCGGTTTGCATTGATTTCTGCAAGTGTTCGGCCAAATCTCGCCCATTCATCATTGCGGGGAACAGCGATCTGCTGTTAAAACAAAGACAATGTTTGCTGAGCAACAAAATAAAAGATCATCTTATCTACTATTACTCTGTTTTCAAATAATTTTTCCATTAAAAATTAATAATTGACCTAAAGGGCCTTTCCATACTCACAGAGACTATAACATTTCAAAACAAAAGAGAGTGTTTGTGAAACATGTGAAATCATGACAGCTCAGACATGAATTTGCTGTCCCCACCACAGTGCAAGGATGGCAACAAGGATGCTTGGTCAACAGACTTCCTGGCACCTCGATGGATCCTGCTGATGGAGAAGAATTCCTTCAAATTTTTTAGTGTATTTCTTGCACCATTACTAGTATGGAAGTTATTTTATTGTTTTCTTTTCTGAGAGAGGACTTCTCTGTGTAGCCCAGAGTGCCTCCAATTCGTGATCCTCTCGAGTCAGCTTCCTGAACACAGGGTTTGTTTGGAATATAAGGTACTCTGTCTTGATTCTCTAACTCCTTGTGAGAAGTTATACTGCTACTTAGCATAGCGTTGAATCAAGAGCAAAGGAGAAAATGAAGTGAATGGTGCTTTTGCCTCACAGAGGCAACCCAAACTTCCCTATAGCTGCTCTTATCACAGAGACTAACACTGCCATAAGAGGGCACAAATCATCCAGTGTGGCCAGTGGACAAACTGACTTCTCAATCTACAACAGCTAATAGGGTAGTCACTAGCCAAGTGTGACGACAACTTACATTTAGTTAAAATTAACTTAAAAACTAAGCATGTATGTCAAAATTGCAGGCCCATACCTCTCCCACATCATATATGACAATCTGTCCTTCAGAATCACCCACAGCAATCTCTCTTCCAGAGTGGGTCCATCTCACACGGTTAAGAGCAGGGTTTCCCTCTACAGAAATGCTGGCAGTTGGTACCTGAGTCATTTAAAATACAGCACAGTTAAAGGTTTCATCAAAGTTTTTAAACACATAAAACAGCGATTCTTCTCCAATCTGTGTTTTTAAAAAGATGATAATAGATAAAAGATAATCCCAGCACCCAGACGGCAGAGGCAGGTGGATCTCTGAGTTCAAGGCCAGCCTGGTCTACAGAGAGCTAGTTGTAGGACAGCCTGGGCCACACAGAGAAAACCTGTCTTGAAAAACCAAAACCAAACCTCCAAAACCCCAAAACACACAGCAACAACTAAAGAATTTTCCCACTTTCCCTCTGTTCTGGGAAATTTACATTATAATGACATTTACCTTCAATCCTTGAAGAAGAGTTGGGAAAATACCCAGAACTTATCTAAGAAATTCTTACATGGCTGCACATATCTCTTCAGTAAAGGGTTTTTGTGTTTAACTTCTTTAAGTAGTCAAGCTGTTTAAAAACATGAGACTAAAACCCATTTTAAAATATTTAAAAGAAAGTATTTCCAGCGCCCTCCTAAAGAGATCACAGTTCAGTCTTAGAGGACAGGAATTACTTCTGCAGCTTGTACCTTCCTCCCCAGCTAGAACCGGATGATCTGATGGACAGCAGCTCCTGGAATAAGCTTTCCCAAGCCCTGCTCCCCAGGAAGGCAGGAGGGAGCACCAACGGGGCAGCAGGCTCTGGAGTCTGACTGCATCTCAGCCACACCTGGAGTAACTAACATTCACTGATGTAGACCAAAAAGCATAACGAAACTTCAAAGTTTTGAAATATCACCAGAGTAGTCCTTATGCTTACATCAGTCTTTCCCAAGTGATTAGCCCAGGGATATTATAACCATACTACTGAGGGAAAGATCCTCATTTAATTATAGTTATACACTTTTGGTACAAAATCAAAACTAAGAAAGTAAACTTGGGCAGGACATGATAGTATATGCCTTTCATCCCCACACCAGGGGCGGGGATTGGGGGCAGAAGCAGGGAGACCTCTGTGAGTTCGAAACCAGCCTAGCCTATACAGTAAGTTCCAGAGTTATATTGTGAGCTTGCTAACAAACAAATTGGTACCATTCTAGAACATCAAAATGTAATCATGTAGCTTATACTTTTTTCCTAGCAGTATTTGAATGTTCCCCCCAAAGCACAGAATCAGTAGATAACAGTATTAAAATTCTTGCATTTCCAACATATTTCTCCTTTCCTCATCTTTATATAACTAAGTGCTTAACTTCCAGAGATCTGGGAAGATGCCACCAGGACCCAGAAGAAATAAGAGGGCAATTCTCTACAGCCACTACTGACAACTGGTAGCTTCTGCTAACCAGTGACCTGTGACTAATAGAGGGACCTAAGAACATTTTAAGCCTCTATCAACTGGCTAAGGACAACTCAGACACAGTTAAACTGCATTGCTAAATTTGGTACAGCAAATAGGAAATATGATGGTTTCTACATTATTATTATTATTTATGGTGCTGGGAAATTAAACCCAGGGTCTTGCACATAGCTAAGCAAATGTTCTACCTCTGACTTACATGCCCAGATCTTGGATTTTTTTTTTTTCCTCCTGAGACGGAGTTTCTCTGTGTAGCCCTGGCTGTCCTGGAACTCTCTCTGTAGACCAGGCTGGCCTTGAACTCACAGAGCTCCACCTGCCTCTTTCTCCCGAGTGCTGGGGCTAAGGGTGTGTGCCACCACTCCTGGGCTTCAGCCTTGGATTTTTGAGACAGGGTCTTAGCACATATGTGGCCTCTAACTCATGACACTCTTGCCTCTGCCTCTCAAGTCTGGTTTATAAACGTGCCATCATGCCCAGCTCCATATTCACTGTATAGCTAATGAATGGTACACTGATCTTAATCCTTCATGGAAAAAGGTCATCAAATTGTACTTCCTTTCTTTCAAACGAGTCAGGCTAAGACTAGCATTTAGGGATGATACACAACGCTTTCAAGGCTAACAGGTAATTTGGAATACTTTGACAATCTGGAGCTCTCTTTTTCTAGCCTAAGAATGAAAGCATATTCCGAGCCCCATGGACTTCCGGACAGCGGACACATGCCGCCGCTGCTCTCCGAAGGTAAAGAATGCCCAGTGTTCCTGGCCATGCTATTTCCCCCTCAGCTCCGCACAGCATGCTTTTGTCACGGAGGGCACAAAGCTTATTTGGTCTCATTGTGATGAAGCTACAATCACAGAGCACTTTTACATTCCTTGGGATAAAAGAAGTTTCACAAATTATTCAATAAATCTCCGATTTTCTGTTATTTTCCTGCTCACCTCTGTGTCATTGTTGAGATTCCACAGATCCAGTCTCCCCATGCCATCCACACAGGCAAACAGGGCTGGGTGGGTGGGTGACCACATAACATCATAAACATAGTCTGAATTATCTTCAAACGAGTACAAAGGCTTGTTATTCTGAAAAGGAAAAGCTAATTCTTAGCACAGTCATCATACGCTACACACAGAAATCCTTAACTACTTATCCCCGAGACACGACAGTCTATAGGCACACAGTTCCATACCAACCCAGCCCAGAAATGTTCCTGGAGTCTGTTCCTACAGAATCACCTGCATTATAAACTAAGAACCAAGTATTAGCTTGCAGTTCCTTTTAGCTTGTAGGGTCTCCCTGGTTTTGAAAAAGGAATAGAATATGCTTCAAAACACTTGTCAGTGAGCGGCTGCTGGAAGACGACAGTGGCGGGTGGCCCTTCACTTCTTGAAGCACCTGGCAATCTCCCTACAGAAGCAGATAAAGCTACAAGGACAGCAAAGCAAAGCCTCAGAGTCTCCAGCTGTAAGCAGGGGGAGCCTGAACGGCCGGCCCAGCATCTGTGGGGAGACGTGACTGACAGCTGCGCCCAGACGCTCACTTGGTAGCATGGCGAGCAGCCTGGGAGCGGCAGGAGCCAGGGGAGTTAGTTCAGCATCTTCCACAGGTGCTGAGGATGGAAGCAGGCCTCCTGCTGCTGTCGGCCCTATGTGCTCTCCAAACTGACAGCCGTGAGTGTGAGTGTGGAGGCTGGGAGACAACCTGGGGGAGGCAGTTCTCTATCTACTACGTGGGTCTCGGGGCCTGAACTCAGGCTGTCAAGCTTGGTGGAAAGCACCTGTTAAGCCATCTTGCCAGCTCAATAAAAAGTTTTAAACTGTGAGTTTAAAATTTTAAGGTATGTCAACAGCATGATTATTGATTGTACTAGCCCAAAATGTTTGTTTTTAACTAAACAAAAAACAAAAAACAAAAAAACCCCCAAAAATACACCCTGCCTCCTTCAATGAACAAAAAATTAATAATAATAAAAAAAAAAAGCCAAACACAGAAGATTACCTCTCCCCCTTTAAAGCCACTGTTAAGAGAGTAAGGATACAGCTTGCCTAGCCTGGAATGTGCATACAATCATCAGCTAAATTTTGTAAAGCCAACCCAGAGGTACAGTGGTATTTCTGGCACACCAAAGATTCTAAAGCCTTTGACTACTGAGGTGGTAGTACACTTCAAACATTCCATTTCCAGGCAATATTAAGGTTTTTCATCAAAAACTTAAAACAAAGCTGCTAACAATCATCCTCAAGGCAGGCAGTGGTGGCACACACCTTTAATCCTAGCATCAGGAGGCAGAGGCAAGTGGATCTCTGCGAGTTCGAAGCCAGCCTGGTCTAAAGTCTATAGAGTGAGTTCCAGGACAGCAAAGGCTACACAGAGAAACCCTGTTTCAAAAACCAATCGCATTCATACATTCAATAAAAGTGTGTGTGTTGGGGGCTGGGGTGGGGCTGGGGGAGTACCCGAGTGGCAGAGCAATTGCCTAGCTAGATTCAATCTCAGCACTGGAGGAGACCAAAACTATGTATGATGTCTGTGTGCTGGACCAGCTCATGGCAGAACAACTGTCTGGCACACACCAGTCTCTGAGTTCAACACAGTGCTGCAGACAAGGGCAACAGAACGAACATCTCACAACATGGACAATAGCCTCATGGAAGGGTGCTTAATCACAATGGGGCAAACATTGTGGAAATGAGGAAAACACCCAGAATGTCACTTTACGCACTGGAAGATCAAAAGGAAAAACATCAGAAAACTCTTAAGTGGGGACAAGGACGCAAGCAATCGGACCTATACATATTGCTACTGGTGGATGAGGAACTGGTAGACTCACATGGAATTGCTATCCAGGTACTATCTATTCAAGCTGAATACACATGCATGTCCTCTGACTACGCCATTCCATGCTAAGTGTACGCTCAACAGAACTGCTTATGGCCATCAAAAGACAACTATGGCCTGGCATGGTGGTAAACACCTGAAATCCCAGTACTTGGGAAGATCACATGTTTGAGGCCAGCCTGGGCTACACAGCAAGACTCTACCAAAGAGGATTGGGGGGAGGGGAAGGGAGAAAAAGACAACTATAACTATGCTGCTAGCAGGATTGAAGTAACTCACATACCACCAGCAGAATGGAAACAGAAAACTATGTTTTATTTACATGGCTGAAAAAGAATGATCTGTAACTACATTCAGCAACATGAAACTCACATAGTGTTCTTTCTGCAAGCCAGAATGAGTACACACTCTTTACAATCTACAAACTATTAGAAAGCAATACACAAATTAGATTAAAACATTTATAATAAAAAGATTGCTAATTGTCTCAGGAAATGGTCAGATCAAATATTTAATTTACTCAATGAATTGCTATATAGCTTGGGTAAAAGATCACAATTTTATTTCATTTTTAAAAAATTTTTTGTTTCTTTGTTTTTTTCAAGACAGGGTTTCTCTGTGTAGTTCTGGCTGTCCTGGACTCACTCCTCTGTTTATCAGGCTGGCCTCGAACTCTGAATCTACCTCCCTCTGCCTACCAAGTGCTAGAATTAAAGGCGTGTGCCATTACTACCCAGCTGAAAAGACCACAATTTAAAAAATTATGTGGAAAAAAAAAGCAAAATGTCCTTCAATTTAAAATGTGACTATATTAAAACACTTTTCTAGTTTAATTAAAAAAAAAACAAACATTTATTTAAGGATAAGCCAGAGTTTTACCCCACAGAGAAAATGCACATATTTAACATCAAATAATGCTTCATAGTACAGTCATTTAATACATAACATTGTAAATGAAAATCCCAAGTGGAATTGGTTAGCTATCTTTTTAAAGTGGTGTCTTCCCTTCCTTTGAAGAGCACAGGGAGAACTGGAGGGGTGGACCCAGCCTGTTGTTTAAATCCAGCCAGCAACCAGCTACAATGCTTTGAGCAGAGTCCCTCATTCTTTCTAAGCCTGCTTCCTTGCTTATACAACAGAGGCTTCACATTGGTAGTATGCTGTGACCACCTAAAGCATCTTAAGGACAGTGTGGGTCTTTCGGGGTCTGATCTCACATGTCTGGGTGTCAGAGAGCACTTTAAAGTCTAAAAAGCTGCTCCAGTACATGATCAAGAATGAGAAACTCTGAGCCAAACAAGGCATAAGAGCTCTCTTATTCGTACTCACAAACGACCTGCAAAAGCATATTTGCAAGAAGAAATCAAGACAAAGGGCTTCTATCAAAACAAAACCAAAAACAGACGACATCTGAATAAACAGAATAATCATTTGGTTCTGCTGTGACAATAAACACGGCATGGTCAAGGGACAGGTCATACAGTTTTTGCTAAGCTCAAGGTATAGGCCAGGTTGAATGGTGTTGCCCTAGAATTCATGTCTATCTAGTGCTTTTAAGAGTAACGAGGTTAAAGAGGTTACACTGCACGGGGTGGGCCCCACATCTACTCTGACCTGTGTTCTTCAAAGAGGAGATGTGGCTGCAGAGACAGAATGAAGCCAACAGTTCAGAAGACCATGTGATGATGACAAAGACAGAGACTGGAGGGGACAGCTGCAGGCCAAAGAGCACCAAGGGTTCCTGGCAGTCACCAGATGCTAGGAGACAAGTATGGAACAAATTTCCAGATCTCTATGGGTAAGCAGCCCACCCATACCTCCTGAACAGTGACAACACATTTCTGTTATTCTGAGCTGCTGTGTGATAAGTTGCTACAGCAGCAATAAGAACCTAATACACATATCCCCGCCACCCCCAAAGCTGGGGTAATTGGGAAGTTCTAGATTAGTAACAATAGTCTCTATAGTCAATATATCAGGATTAACAGTGAACTGGAAATAACTATGACCTCAATTTAGATGATGAGAGAAATGAACAAATTTCCTTTGAACAGAAATCATTCATTGGCTGGAGAGATGGCTCAGAGGTTAAGAGCACATACTGTTCTTGCAGAGGACAACAGCCATGTCCAGCAAACTGCCTGTCACTCCTGCTCCAGGGAATCCACTGCTTCTGACCCAATGCTCATGTGCACATACCCATATGCAAGCGCGCGCACACACACACACACCATCCCAAGGTCAAAAATAACTTCCCCTATTACCTGACTACAGATAACCTTTGCAGAGTGTATCTATTAAAAACAACAAAAGACAAAGTCTTAGGAGGCATATGAAGATAGCACCATTTCAATCTCGGCCAGAAGAGAGGAGTCTCAGACAACAGACTATGAGAGTCAACTACCCCATAGCAAGGCTATCTTTACTTGAAGATGAATGAATCAAGCTCTCTTAGCTTGCTGCCACTGAATATTCAAATGACAGAACTTCTTTTGTTCTAAGTCCTTGCTCACCAAGCAATCTTCTGATTATAATTTGGCTTCCCATGTGGGTAGTCTGCAGGGAAACAATGAGCTGGTCAGGCCAGCAGGAGTATCTGGGCCTTCTGGCGGTTAAGTTTCTGACTGTAAATTAATAAATTGACATTCTCCAATGTGCCAGTGTCTTAGGAGCCTGTTAGTTACATTCAGCATTCCCTTGTCTAATCAATTCCAGTAGCTGACAAAATTGATTTTCTAAATATGCAAAGGAGGCTAGACACTGGCCTGCAGCAAGTTACTGAGGTAAGTGCCACCAGGTGGGACTGGGTTAGACCATCAGTCAGCCTTCCCTCAGACCTGCCCTCAATTTCAAAGCATATTTTCATTTTAACTTGTCTACTACATGAACATTTCTTTTTCTAAGCATTGGCAGGCTCTTTTAACCCTCTTTAATGCTAGTATTACCGAGAGTTAAGCAAGCATGCTGTCAGATTAAAGATGGGCATTGAAACAATGGCTGTGAAAAGTTCAAGTAGCAAAGAGATTACAAAAATCGAAAAACTCTTTTTAGGTATGGCCTATTAACACCCTAACTCTGCCATCCCATGGTAAATACGGTTTTGAAACTACAATATATTATGCATACATTAAGATATTGTCTCCTGTAAATACTTCTTTTAAGAATAACCTATGACAGGTATATTAAGATGTGCTTGAATGTTCATCTAATTACCAGGTTAGACCTGAAATCACTATCTTCCAGGTTACCCCCCCAAAAACTGCCATTGGTCATCCATTCTCCCTGCTGTTTTTCAGACCCACTAATGCACTTCTATTGTGGACTTCTAAATTTGGTGTTTTGAGATTTTAATAGTGTCTTCTAGATATTTTAGAAGCAACATCTTGGTTTAAGTTCACCAATATGAAAGAGCTGGGCATGGTGGCTCATGCCTTCAATTCCAGCACTTAGGAGGGACAGACAGGCAGATCTCTGTGAGTTTGAGGCTAACTTGGCCTGCCTTAGGAGTTCCAGGTCAGCCAGGGCTAAGTAAAGAGATCTGTCTCAAAAATAAACAACAATAAAAAGTTCACCAATATGTGGATGATCATGATCACCTACTTGTATGTGTTCTCTACACCGCAGCAAATAGTTTAAGTCAAAAAATATTCAAACAATCTGATGAGCCAGAACTCTGGGGCTAGGTTTTACATTTCCCAGCCAAGCTCAGACTGGAGACTTGCACACCGAAGACCACTTTAAAGGGCATTTGAGGCAGTGCCAGACTGAAATTCTGCACACCACTTTTACAGGACTTACACAAAAAGAGAAAGAGGAGGAATCTTGTTTTGATACTGGGGCAGAGCCAGATCTTAATGGACACAGAGACACACAGCATCCAATGACTCTTTCTTCCAATTTACAGGGTTCAGTTCCTAGGGCAGGAAAGCACTTGAAGAGGACAGGCGGAGAAGCAAGACTTGTGAAGTCTGTTAAGTGCATACATGTGAGCAACTGATTTTAAAAGCTTAAAATGGTGAGCTGGGTGTGGTGGTGCACAGGCAGGCAGATCTCTGTGAGTTCGAGACCAGCCTGGTCTACAAATCGAGTTCCAGGAGAGCCAGAGCTGTTACAGAGAAACCCTGTCTCCACCCCGCTCCGCCCACCCACAATGCTTAAAATTGGGGCCTGGAGAGATGGCTCTGAGGTTTTAAGTATTGGCTCCTGCTGTGGGATGTTCTGTATGACAAATATGTTAATAAATAAAGCACTGATTGGCCAGTAGCCAGAGAGAAAGTACAGGCGGGACTAACAGGGAGGAGAATTGAGGGAACAGGAAGGTGGAGCAGGAGACTGCCTGGAGCCGCCACCAGGACAAGCAAGATGTAAGGTACCAGTAAGCCATGCCACGTGGCAAAGTATAGATTAATAGAAATGGGCTAAATATAAGAATAAGAGCTAGACAATGATAGGCCTGAGCTAATGGCCAAGCAGTTTAAATAATATAAGAGTCTGTGTGTTTACTTGGTTGGGTCTGAGCGGCTGTGGGACTGGCAGGTGAAAGAGATTTATCCTGACCGTGGGCTAGGCAGGAAAACTCTAGCAACAGGCTCCTCTTGTAGAGGACCTAGGTTTAATTGCCAGCATTCATATGGTGGCTCAAAACCATCTGTAACTCTAGTTCCAGGGTATCTGATGCCCTCTTCTGGTCTCTGCAGGCATTGGGCATGCATGTTTGTGGTCCATAGACATACACGGAGGCAAAACACCCACACACATAAAATAAATAAATTAATTTAAAAATTTTAACAATGAAAGCTTAAAATGGGCCAGGCAGTGGTGGTGCATGCCTTTAATCCCAGCACTTGGGAGGCAGAGGCAGGCGGATCTCTGTGAGTTTGAGGCCAGCCTGGTTTACAGAATGAGTTTCAGGACAGCCCGAGCTGTTGCACAGAGAAACTCTGTCTCCAAAAACAAAACAAAACAAAACAAAAAAACAAAAAACCCTTAAAATGGAAATGGAATAATGTTTTTAAAGTGGTTTTAAGACACTGTCTACCATTCATTAGAATTCATTATTCATGAACATGCCTACTACTTATATTTCCAGCACAGGTAGGGCCTCAAATTATTTGAAGGGTAGATACATACCAACAACTAAACTAGGAAGCGTAAGTTCAAATCTGAATCAGTTGACTCTGTGTGCACCAGGCTGGCCATATATATAAATCTACCTAGCAGACTGTTACTGTTTGGTCCTTCACAGAACAGAATTGTGTGCAGAAAGGGTAGACTAAAAGGTAAGAATTCTTACTCTTTCCTTTTCTTCCAGAGCTGGGGATTGAACCTAGGACCTCATGCACAGTAGACAAGTATACTATCACTAAACTGTGTAACAACAACCTAGGCCAAGGCAATTCTTCTGACAACATTTTAGGGGGTTCTTGCTCAAATATGATATAAAATATACTATTCTATGCTGGCCCACCCTTTGGCCACTAGGAAGGGTGTTAGAGGCAGAGAAGAGGAACTATCATATTTGAGAGTGAATGAAAGAAACGGTAAAACTTAACCTAGTTAGCAAGGAAAAGAGATATGTCTGCCTATTGTTCTCAGCCAAATCTCTTCTGGGACTGGGGAGATGGCTGAGTGGACAGAGGTGCCTGAGTGCAGGTCTAATAACCTGAGTTCCATCCTTATCCTGCAAGGTGGCAGGAGAGAACCAATTCTCGAAGATGTCCCCTGACATGTACTTGTGCACGGTGGAAACCTACATTCACACACATACACAATACATATGCGAGCACAGGTGCACGCGCACGCACACACACACTTAAATAAATAAAAGCAACGTCTATGTTGAAACACAGTAAAATACAGAAACAAAAGTATCAACTATTAATGAAGATCTGTGTAGAACTACAAAAGCAAATGCCTGTTAGTCTGTGATCACAGGGAAGTTCATTCTCAAATAGGCAAGACGAGCTCTTCATTTTCAAATCCTGTTAATGAATATTCAATTTTCAAGCAGAAAGAAAGCTAGCACACTGAAAATCTGACATTTAAAAATCAACCACTCAGTCAGTCAGTCCCCAAATGAAGATTACTTCAATAGCCAAAACAGGAAAGAAGCTGCCAAAGCACAGCCAGGATAGATGCTTCTCTGGACTCCTATAGGCCGGCCCACGAGAAAGCACAGCCAGAAATCTTGCAACTTGTATGGATACTTGAAACCTTTATGGAAATAGTAGGTTTTATCTTTGCAATTCTGTATCTTGCTTTGTTTTAGTAGCAGACTATGTATTTTCCCACATATACAGAGTTGTAGATCATGCGCTTCTTTGCTTCTGGCTATGAGAACTTCTTTCTCTAGGTTTTTTGCCAGTCTATGATCCAAGGATGAAAGAGATGACTGATGACATACATTTAGGCTCTGACCCCCATTAGAATGGACACTGTGTCAAGCACTTTTCTAGATGTTTCCTTCATTACACTTCAGGTAAGTGCTATTTTTATCTGTTAATGTCAAAACTGAAAATGCTCAATGTAAGGCAAGCTTTGCAAGGCTGTTTTAAATCATTTCATGTTAGACTGGAAGGAGGCACTGAGACAGGACAAGAGCGGACAGCACGTGCACTCTGGACACTAGGCCAGACTTGGTAAGTGCATACAGAAGAGCTCACTACAGTAAAAGGCACCTCTAAGAACACTAGATTTTTCTCAGAGATCTCCAAGATCCACAGCATGTCTCTAAACTTTGTTCCATGGTGAAGGATTCAAAAAGTCAACAGTAAGATCAAGTAGATGGACAGAAAAAAGAAAGCTTAAAATGTAGCTTTCGTAGACTAGGATACCTGGAACATGCAGTTTTACTAGCAACACTGTTATCCTGCAGAAAACTAGAAAGCAAGCAAGTTAAGTTTAATTATAAAATAAGGCGAAGCAAAATGACAATCTATCTATCAGGAGGTTGTGCTCCCTAAGCTCTGTCTGTGAGACTTTCACTGGCCAGGCCAGGCCACACTCACTGAAACTACCAGAGGACTAGGAAGCCCTTTCATCATTAAGTGAAAGGTATTTCAAGTAATGGTTTACTAAGCCCCAATAAACAACATTAGCTATACCAGAATAAGAAAACACACATGTGCCTTCCCAATGCTTTCTAATGATTCCAGTTTACCGTGTAGCCTTATTGTACAGGACTTACTGCAAATAGTCTCTGCCTTTTCTCTATTTCCCATCAGCCCCGTGAGCCACTGCAGTGCTGACTTGAGGCTCCTAGCTCTCCACAGAGCAAATGAATGGCTTTTGTGTGGGGCTGGATGAAATTCTGTCAAGGAGTACAGGAGACACCCAGGGGCTTCTCTCCAACTCAATTCAGAGTGAACAGGTCTTTGCTCGAAAAGCCTAAAGGGGTAGGAAGACTAATCTTCCATTTTTGTGGGGTCACTTTATTTGTTGGCACCCCAATATCAGCATACTCGTACACGGTGTAACTTCTTACCATGTTTTATGTATTGGGAAACAATACTAAGATATCATCTAAGGTCTAAGACCTGAGTCTTTCTCTGCAGTATTAGAGCACCACCTTGTGTCAGGAAACTGACTGAATGCACAGAAAGCTGTATTTCAGATACCTTAGTTGTCCAAAGTTTTACTGTCCAGTCAAATGATGAAGTGACAAACAGATGTGAGAAGTCTACTGCTCCAACAGCCGCATGACAGTGGATTCCAGTGATGGGTCCCTGATGTCCCTCAAACATCTCACTGATTCCAGCTTTGCTATTTCATAAAAGTGAAAATGTTAGATACCTCTCTTATAAGTACACCACATATTTTCTGAACGTTTTTGTTCATTTATTTTTTTTAGGACACGGCCTCACTATGTAGCCTGAGCTGCTCTGGAACTTATTATATAGGCCAGGCTAGCTTCAGCTTCAGAGCTCCACCTTCCTTTGCCTCAGAGTGTTGAGATTAAATGTGTGCACCATCACACTCAGCCAGTGTATCTTACTACGGGTTCATATACCAGAACTTGACTTAATTTCAAACACAATTCTATATTCATAGTTCATTAGCATAACTTATGCCAAATGTTACTGTATTCAGATTTGATAACACTACTCAAGTAGTGGGGACTTTTGGAGCCATAAACACCATGCTGTTGACAGGAGAACTCAGAAGTCCAGTCTCCATGGCGGTAGAGTAAGGACAAAGTGCTGTGTAAGAGACAATCTGGACTAATCTCAATCAAAGGCTTTGAAGTGAAGGTGATCTGTATTGGAAATGAGGTCCAGATGCTCAATGTTTCTAAAGGACAGCTAGACAATTTCAAAACAGACTGCACAGCTGGAGAAACCCTAGTCGGTTTAACCTAGGTAGTGACATTACTCGACCATTATCAGTAGGCTTGCACTAAATAAACCCAAACAGAAAGCAGGTGACGGTCACATTTACAAACTGTGGTACATGCATACTACATTTCTAATGCTGAACATGCCTCCTACCAGTAACTTCTGTGAGCACAAGCACATACAGATTCCTACAATATACCACAACCCACACAATCCAAAACACATGAATCCAAACTACTTCTGTTAAGAAAAAATTAACCTATGTTTTAGGTGCCTGAATTTAAGGTGTCACAAGTCTAGAGTAGGATTCTACTTAAATAAGGAGCAGTTGTTTCACTGAGATGATCCAAGAACCATTTTAAATAATGGCTAATTCCTATTAGGTTTACCTGCCGTGGCGGCATGCTGTATATACGGAACCTTCTTCACTGCCTACCACAAAGTTGTTGACGTCTCCAACAGGGAAGGACATAGATGTTACAGCTACTGCTTTGGACTGTTTATGAACCAACTCCATGCTATCCTACACAGAAAAAAAACGGAGAAAACTATTTTGTAAAGCTTTAATTCAATTCTTCAAAAAAAAAGCTTCCTTTTTTTTTTTTTTTTTTTGGTTTTTTGAGACAGGGTTTCTCTGTGTAGTCTTGGTGCCAGTTCTGGAACTCACTCTGTAGCACAGGCTGGCCTTGAACTCACAGAGATCCACCTGCCTCCCGAGTGCTGGGATTAAAGGTGTGCACCATCATCGCCCGGCAAAAGCTTCTACTTTTAACTGGTTGGTAAGTTATTGTTTTAACATAGTATTAATATAAACCTACCTCAGTTAAATGAAAAAGGTTTGGCAAGATATATTCAAGCTATCCACACATATTCAGGTTTATAGTTTGTGTAATATAAAAATATCTATAAATGATAAAAATGATATAAACGAAACTGGGGTATATATACAATTAAAAACTAGCATTTACTTCAAAATTCTACATTCCTAAGTTTAACCCACCTGTGGGTGGGAAAGCATGTCCAAACTCCAGGAGCAAATTTTCCCATCAGTAGAGATGCTGATCAGGTTATGAGCATTTTGTGTTCCAACAACATTCACACAGTAGACAGGATGCTAAAACACAAAACAGGGTTTTCAGAGGTTATTTAACAACAAACAAACAAACAAACAAAAACTCCAGAAACAATTAGTCTAATTGTGGATATTCCATTTCATATCAAACAGTTTCGTATGCTGACAACTTTCGTTTTGTTCTACTTGGAGCTGACCCCAGGACCTTGAGCACTGCTGGGACAGCACTCCACCACTCAGTTCCGGCCTCAGCCCTGGGGTCAGTTTAACGAAGTCTGTTGCTATTCTGATGATTCACAAAGGTTGTCTTAGAAAAGAGATGACTTCCTGATATATGCACCCCCACATACAAGGAAGTATGCTCGGAACCCCCGCAGCCAGATACTACTATACGGTCAGTAGTGAGGGCGCACAGAAGTCTAATGAAATAACTAGTTACTTACTGTGTGTGCAGCGGCCGACAGTGGGGTTCTCTGCACGGGAGTTCTTTTATTGCTACGGTTATCCCAAAGCACAATTTGGCCTGAGTATGTACCACCAACGACAAGATTCGGATGAAATTTTGCAAATGTAGCAGACATTACAGCTGACTGCAAAGAAGTAGAATTTTTGTATTAAGTAGATTAAGTGGGAGCCAGGCATGGTGGTGGTGCACTCCTTTAGTCCCAGCACTTGGGAGGCAGAGGCAGGCAGATCTCTGAGTTCAAGGCCAGCCTGCTCTACAGAGTTCTAGGAAAGCCAGGGCTATACAGAGAAACCCTGTCTCAAAAAAAAAAAACAAACCAAACAAAAATATTTAAGTGGGAAAAGTCTGATGAATTAGAAAAACAAATCTACTATCTGAAATATTTCCCTCTCTACCGCTTAAGGTATTATAAGTTTTAAAAACGATCCATTCAATTTTAATTTTGTAAGAAATAAAAAAATTGTAATATTTTGTGTTCAAAAGTCAAATGTGATATTTATATGTTTACACAGTTATCAAACAAAAGTTGCTTCAATCAATTACAGTTTTTAAAGGAAAGCTGGCCTGTGACAGACCTCTGACGATAATATGACAGTAAAGAATATAGTAGTTTTGATTCAGAGTGTTTGTTTTGGATTATGACACTATTAAGATTTTAACATATACAATTAGAAAGAGTCACAAATTCTAACCTTTTGCTAAATCCACTTTTAAAAAATCTACATCTGCTTCTTACTTCAACCATATGTTTTTACTTTAAACTATTTAGTTGCAACTCCTCAGGCCATGTCTAAGTGATTCAGTGGGCCGATGTCTGATTATATATTCAGTAATAAGTCCCTGAGAAACTCCCTGTGGGAAAGACATCTTCCAAAAGATTCCTTTTAGATAGTCAATCACAATAACAGAAAGTCACAACTGCAGAGGTCCTTAGGTGTGATTTCATGTTAGACGTTAGGAAAGCTATAAAATGCAGATCATATTGAACTGAGAGTGTTCAGCTTTCTGTTTGACATCTGTTTGCAAATATGGAGTGGTTTAGTAAATGCCAATCCAATGACATCATCATGTTGACAAGAAAAGAAAAAAAGGCACTTGTCTACATTCACGAGTGGATCCTTAAGCATGGGAAGACGGTTGAAAGGCCATCTTACCTGGCAGTGGAACACATACTCTGGGGTAGTCTTTTTGTACTTCATATTCCACACAAGGGCTACACCATCAGGCTCATGAGGAGCCTCTTCATTGTTATTATAGGAAGCCACAAGTAACTCTGGATACTATTCACGAGAATCAAATAGAAAAAAAGTCGATGAATAATAAGAACTATTATGTTCTTAACTATCTATCAGACTGTTCTGAAAATGATCCTTATAATTATGCTCACCAAGATGTTAGTTCGAGTTTAAATTAGCACAGTTGATTATTTAAAATGTTTAAATGTTAAAGTAGTTCATTAAAATGTTTAAATTTTATCTAAAGTGCTCAGTGGGTAATTAAATTAGTAAAACTGGATTTGGGCATAAAGTCCTGAATTTCAGATCTGAAAGTAGTTCCCACTCTTCCTTCCAGTGTACACAGTCAAAGTGATAAGGGCAACATTAGAGTCATCGCCCGTTATTGTTTATTTTAAATGACACATCCTGACTTAATTACAAAAGTC
>CABHPQ010001987.1:45985-81228 GCA_902168405.1 Peromyscus aztecus
GTTATTGTTTATTTTAAATGACACATCCTGACTTAATTACAAAAGTCCTATATCAAAAGTATATGTTATTAGAATTAAAAAGTGAAGCTGTGCTATACTTTACCTGGGATGACCAATCCAAACAGCTAACAACTCGATGCTTTGACCAACGTTCATCAAAAAATTGTCGATTTAATGACAGCTTAGCACCTGCTTGAATCTCTCTGTAGAAAAAGATCAACCCCCCCAAAGACAGTGTTATAGCCTGTGTCACACTTCAAGGCTGCGGAAGTTATGACCTTGGGAATTAAACATTACCCTTCTTTGTCCTCCAAATCTCTCCCACTGTAGTCAAAGAAGATGTTAATCTGCTCAGAAAGGGCTCTTTCCACAATTCTTGTAGAATGGTCAAAGAAACTTAAAAATTCTTCTGAGTGTAAAATTTGTTGCTTTTCTTCTTCAGTTAGTTCATGAGGGGGAGCTGGAAAAAACATTTTTTAAAAAGTGTGATTTAGGCCAATCAAATCCTGTCAACTCACTATTATAGTTTGGATCAAGAAATAGCACACATTCGTTTAAAATGAGAGTCACCTCTTTGATTTCGGACATTTTATTCTACTTTAGTTCCTAAATAACAACACACGTTTTAAGAGGAATCAGCAGAGAAAAACACCTGAAATATGTTAGGATACCTTTGCTATCGCTCTCTTCATCTTTTGTCAAGGTTTTCTCTTCTTCAGGTTCAACAGGAGGTTTAGGAGTTGTTACGTCATCTTCCTCCTCCTCATCTGAACAAGGATGGAACAATAAACAAAGACTAGCTTAATACAAACGGCTGGAGATTCTGAAGCAGTGTCTCAGAGCATCACAACCCCTCAGGGTGAAAACATCCCACTGTAAAGACTGCGTACAAACAATGGGAACTTTACCAGCACCAACTTAATGAATGAAATGGAAACTCTCGAGTTTTAGACACGGGGGTCAAGAGTTATCCTAAGTTCTGTAACTACGTAAAACACGAGTAAGATATGTAAGTAGGATGAATTCCTCATGGAGGTCTCTCAAAGCTTACCAGGATTACTATTCTAGACAGAACAACATGTGACTCCTACATAGTTCGGTAGAGCATGCTGACACATTAATGCTGCAGAATGAAGAAAATCAAATGTCTGAACAGCCCACAGAGCTGGCTGCTTACTTGTGATCTGAAACCATCAGTGTCTGATGGGTCTTCCTAGGACATAAAGATGCTTACATTAACTCTCAGGTTGCTATTTG
This sequence comes from Peromyscus aztecus, assembly GCA_902168405.1. Lineage (NCBI taxonomy): Eukaryota > Metazoa > Chordata > Mammalia > Rodentia > Cricetidae > Peromyscus > Peromyscus aztecus. The sequence continues at coordinate 47,243 of CABHPQ010001987.1, forward strand.
AGAGGCAGATTTTAAAGATAATAGCTTTGAGATCACATTTTCTATTCTGTCATTTTAAATGCAAGTCTCATTATCTATCACTGTATGATGTGGCAATAGCACTTAAAACAGTTTTCTTTAATTTTAATAAAAATATTCAGAAATATATAATGCTTATGACTTTTTAAATTATCAAATCTCATAAATCCTCAAAACAGCATACAGCTTGAAATAGTTTATTTAAAAAATATTATGGTGCATATAACCCTGTCTACCATCTCTTTTAGCTATAAACCAAGGCAGATGTCATGAAGAAAAACGTGTATTTTTATTGCCTAAGCACATCTTAGCTGTCTATTAGGGAATGGCAGCAGGCATCTGCAACAGAGTGCGTCTCAAGTAATGAAAGCCTATTCAATAAAGGGACTTTCCTTGTCTGTTATAGTCATTTCCCTGACCCATGTACAGAATGATCTAAACCACATACACATACAACCTACACAAAAGAACGGTCAAGGATGGGAACCAGCTGCCAAGTCACGGTCCCAGCAGTCACGCCAGCTGACTAGATAGCAGCAACCAGATGGCACTGCTGGGATTGTGTCTTTCTGCTGCAAGGTGGCAAGGGGATGGCATAACATTCTTCCGCTTGACTGCTTCCAATCCCGTGTCTCTCCCCAATGGTGAGCCTGTGCAATTACCCACACTCCAGGAGGCTACAGACAAGCCTTTACCCTGCAAACAAAATGCAGCCTGTAGGCCACACCAGCTGCCAAACCACACACAGTGTTAGATTTAGAGAGCTAAGGAAATCTTTCCAACTCTATAGTATAAGCAATAAAAATATAACTGTACCTGTGCACAGAAAGCTTTAAATGACACCGTATAACGCACACAATGATACAAGCTCCAACTTAATCAGAATGATAATGACGTATGCCAATCGTACATTACTTGAAATTGAGCGATTTTTACGTCTGACAAGTTTACAGAGCTGGGATAAATGGCGCAAGTGATTTCAATATATGCTCATACTTTTGAACCAAATGGTGAAGGTTAAAATTTTTCCTTTCAAGGGCCTCAATCAGCCACAAAGGAAAACAGTAATCACTGTCTTTTCAGGCAGCCCAACCGCATTTGTCAGCCCTTTCTCCGTCAATGCAGCCAGAGCAATCAACCTGCCAAACATTCAGAATGGAAAAACAATCTGAAAATACAGGGTATAATGCACCTGCCAGTGAAAATGGCCATTTCAAGAAAAGCTAGTGATCTCAGTGACCCTGCTGAGGAGGCGGTGGCGCAAAGGGGAAAGAACACGCACGAGAATTCTTAGTGATCGCCACTCTCCTGCACACTGACACTTCCTTACAAAGCATGCCAATTATAGCTTTTGTGCTACTTAAAAAATGAAAGCTTTTTTTTGGGCAAAATAATCACACAGAGAAACAGAAAGACACTACTCCTTCTTAGATGAATTCTCATACACAAAGGATTATTAATCTGAAAACAGTGTGTCTGGTGGTGACTCCATCCTGTACTGTTCTAACATTAGGATGTGACTCTGCCATAAAATAATCTACAGGGATACTAAAATGAAATCATTTAACTACATTTACTTCTGACTTCTAGAATAACAGGAGATCCTATTTCCATGAAAACTTTAGTATGAGTACTGTTCTTATAGCGCTGTGGGTTTCTTTTTTACATTTAGTGTGAGAAAAGAATGTATCTCAGGTTTTGCTAATATTATCAGTTTTCCTAATCAATTCTATTAACTAGCAGGCTCACTGTATGTGAATTCTAAATTAAGGACGTAGACTTGGAGTCACCCTGGACAAGTCACTCTCAAGCACTGTGAATTACAAACTGCAGCCTCCTGCCCACATCTTCTCTTCTCTCTGCTCTGCTGTATTATACCACTTCTAAGTACCATTTCCAAAGACAGGTGTCAAAGTCCTGTCATATGCATAGAGTCAGTCTTTTCTAGTGCTAAGTGACCTACTAATCTGCATATTTAACAGAAAGGCTCTTGTTTACAGACACTTTCCTTCTGAAATATAAATGCAGATGAAGTACATTAGCTGCTGGTCTGTTGCTAAGCCATTCTGTAGCTGGATGGTTAGTAGCAACTCTGCAAACACAGTTCTTGGAATTTTATTTTAGAATCAATGAACATACATCCTTTTCTACAATGATCAAATATGGACTTAAAAACTAAAATTAGTACTTAAATCAAGCTTCAGAAAGGTCACTAAACTAATTTTCCAGGAATATAAAAGCAAACAACAGGCTGCTTAAAAAAAAACACTACAAAGTGAACTATTTTTGTTATAAAGCATATCTTAAATAATCACATATATATGTGAATGCTCCTCTGGAGCCAAGATGCCCTTCTTATTAAGAACTTCTACAACCATAGCTATCACAGGACCACTAATATGGCCCCAGATCCAATACCACAGTTGTAAAGACTGTCTCAGACACTCCCTGTTATGTGGTAAGCTATAACATACTTAAAACTGGAAGACTGTAAGTGAACAGGAAGACTGCCATGCACATCAGTTTGCTGATGAATATTCATGACCGCATGCTAAGTGGTTAACTCCAGGCTTTCCCTGACGGAGGAGCTGAGGCTACAGGCTGAGCAGCAGAGTGCAGAGAGATGCAGTTCCTTTCAAAATGACACATCTCCTGTCAAGGCATGCTGAAACTAGGTTTCATGAACCACTGATTTTTACTTTGAGTTAACACCAAAATTGTCATGCATTTTGGTGAGACAAAAAGAAAACTGTTCTGTAAATTAAGCTGCACCTAGAGACAACACCAAGGAGTGAAGTTCTGGTTGCTAGAGTAATCAGCAAAGCAGTGGGTTAATCAGTTAAATCACCTGTGAAATGGGTGGCTTCTGTTAACCTGAAGGAAGATGGCTTCTGAACAGGGTCTCTCTTGTACATGCCATTCATACTTAAGATATGTTTAAGAAACCATAAAGTACGCTTGTGAATAATTCTACAATAGCCATATTTAAATAGTAATATGCAAGATCTTAGAATATCCACAGTAAACAAACACTGCAACTTATAAATCCACCACTTATCGTTTTCAATATAAAGTTAATGAATCCCATTACTAGTGCACTGCTGTTCAGGAGATATAATTGTTGGCAACCAGTTCATTGTTACTTTTATATATTGATAATACACCCTTTCAAGATGATTTACTATCTTATGATGAATTCCTAACTTTAATCAGGGAATTTGATGCTCATAAAAATGATTCAACTTACAAAGATTCAACTAATGAATAATCCTGTAAACACCTATCAGCAGTGGGGATTCCTCAATCATTAATTTGAAAATCCAGACCAGACAGGGACAATTTTCCCTTAACATTTTCTAGATAACCTTAAAATGTATCTATTTACTTCTATTTAATATGTGTATGTATGTGGGCAGGTACATGCCTGGGCCCACGTGTACCACGGTGCACATGTGGGTGAGAGAATAGCTTGTGGGAGTTAAGTCTACCATGTGGGTCCTGGGGATCAAAGCTGGTCATTAGAGTTGGCAGCAAGTAACTTTACCCACTGAGCCATCCTGTCCACCCCCCATTCAGCTATCTTCTTATACCTTCAAATCAAATGAACAATTAAAATAACCTTCAATGAAACAAAGCTGTATCATTGTATTGATTCCTTCCTTTCTGCTGGGTGGTAGTGGCCCACACCTGTAATGCCAGCACTCAGGAGGCAGAGGCAGGTGGATCTGAGTGTGAGGCTAGCCTCGTCTACAGAGTGAGTTCCAGGACAGCCAGGGCTACACAGAGAAAAACCTGTCTCTGAAAATAATAATAATAATAATAATAATAATAATAAAACAAATTCATTCCTTTCTCTCTTGCTTTTTTTTTTTTTTTTTTTGCATCCTGAATAGGATCACTTCTATTTGCTTAATAATTTGGACTTCAAAAAGGGAAACAGAGCTGACATTTTAATCACAAGTATTTTGAATTCAGATATAATGTTGGGAGGAAATAAACTTTTTAGTTCATGTGTATGATTGTTTTGCCTGCCTGGATGTCTGTGCAGCACCTATGTGCAGTACCGGATCCCGCTGGGACTGGAGTTAGACAGCTGTGCTCACATGATCGCTGAAGTGCTGGAAATCAAACCCAGGTCTCAGAGGAGCAACCAGTGCTCTTAACCAGATCTCTCCAGCATTCTCAACATACCTTTTTTAAATAGAAAATTCGGATTTTATTTTGGCTGAATTGTTATTATTAGTAATTCAATTATCTGTGATCTCATTAAATGTTACTTTTTTCTGGGTCAGTTTTATTCAGATTTAAATTCTTCAGTTCAAAATTAAGAACAAATGACATAATGTTCAGTTCTATTTATATTCTCACATACTAAAGGTTAAAGCTAATTCATTAAACACATAATTTACTTTGGAGCTTTTTAAAACTCCATTTTAGGTAAGGTTAATACTAAATTATTAACTAGAAAGCCCACAAATTTGGTCTACAAGTGGGAAGTGTGGTTTCTAGACAATAAGATTACACAACAAAAGATTACAGGCTGTTTACATATAACCATCTTCTATACACTGTAAATGCTAATCAACATTAATATCTGTTCCATTAAACCAAGAAGCAATGGGTCAGAAATCCCTCCATGTACGCAGCGGAATGGAGGAAGGAGATGGCTTCTCACAGAAACCAAGCAGTAGGCTGCTTTGCTTAATAACCCCAGTGCCTCCCTCACTGCAGACTTGGTTCATCAACTGACTTTCCAGGACCTCAGCTTCCAAAGATGGAAACTAGCTGGGTAGGTTAAAGGGCCTTTTTGGATGTCTTTATACTTTTTGTAATTAAAAAACAAAAATACAACAACAAAAATCCACACTGAAGAGGTGGATAAGAAAAAAAGTGCTATTTTCAAGAGCTAAACGTTTAAAAGGAAAAGGTAGAAAGTAAGTAAGAGTGTGCCTGTGGGCACCACTCTTCTGCTCTGGAAGCTGCCTGCCTGCAGAGCAGGGAATTGACTGAGGTCACATGGTCTTAGTCAATTTCATTCACAGTAGGCGCTTTAAGACAGCGAAAGCACCCAGATTCAGAAACAGTACCACTAACTCACAGAGCAGACCTGACAGTAAGAAAATGGCTGGAATAGAGAAAAACAAAGTGGAATGAAACTGCCTTTGAAAAGGATAGCTTTAGCCACTTAAATAAAAGGAAGGTTGGTAAGACTAAAGACCAGTTTTCCCACACATTACTCCCACACTGAACATACTGCCTTCTGGATTTACGGTTACACTCCAGTTGTGGGAGTAAGCATTTTTTTTTTCATGGCAAACTTTTTTTCTCAGATAATTACAATCAAAAAATAAATTGCAGTGCTAAGGCTGGAACCCAGTGTTTCATGAGCATGAGACAAATATGCTACCACAAAACAACACTCGAGTCCCTTAAGTAACTGTTAAATGGTCAACATCTGGGCTGAGTTTGAGGAGCACCGAATTAAAGCAATGGATGTGGTTAAGCACCAAGTGTTTTCATTAGAAAAATCTTATTTAATGTTTTTTCTTCTTGCCTCTAGAACTTCGACAACATGGGAATGAAATTCAATGTCATGAAATTAATTGTAATGACATAAAAACGGAATTATCTAATTTTTGTAAGTGGTTGCAAAGGCTATGAACGGCTTCCCGGCATGAGGACAGGCTTCTCACTCTTCTCCACTTGGATACTCCAAGCTCTAACTGAAGCACAAAGCCAAGAAGAAGGAGATCTGGTGCCTTCATATACAGATGGCAGCACTCACCACACCAGACACTTGCTGGACTGCGAATAAACAAACATGGACTTACGAAGTGAACCTCTAAATCTAGTCTACACAGGAAGACTTTAAAGGATGGTGAACTAGATGAACCCCCTGAAATGGGCTCCATTTACCCATCTTGCCCCTTCCATTTTCCGTTAGTGAAGAAAAATTCCGTTTACTTTACTCTAGTGAAAGGGCTTGGGGCTTCCTCACCGTCTGGAGGTCACCACTAAAATGATATTGTTCTGACGCAGACAAAGCAGTACGCTATGACCCACACTCCCTTTTGAATGAAGTGTTGCTAAAAGACAGCTCTAAACCAATAAATCAACTTGGCACTTGTAGTCAGTGTTTTAAAAAGGAGATGATATAGTGAAAAAAGAGATGGTATTATTTTAAAAAATTGTATTGGACGGTAATAAAACTTAAAACTACTTACAAGTTACTATCATAAAAACAAACTTTGCTGTTTTGTGGCAACATGAGAAAACGTATATCTTAGAATCAGTTAGACATGGTTTAGAATGGTAGTTACTAGCTGGTAAGCCTTGATAATCACCTCTTTTTTTTTTTTTTTTTTTTAGCTTCTTTGTGTGCAAATAGGAATCAAAGTTTGGACTGGAGAGATAGCTCAGCAGTTAAAAGCACTGGCTGCTCTTTCTTAGGTCCTGAGTTCAATTCCCAGCAACCACACAGTGGCTCACAACCATCTATAGTGGAGCCTGATGCCCTTTCTGGCATAAAGGTATATACACAGATAGAGCACTCATACACAAACAAATAATCTTTAAGAAAAAAAAAAATCAAGGCTTAATTAACATTTGGGGATGTTGTTGCATGTGTGTGCAAGCAGTCACAAATGTGTGTGTGTGTGCCCACAGAAGCCAGAAGAGGACATCAGATATCCTAGACAAGGAGTTCCAACATGTTGTAAATGATGCAATGTGGTAACTGGGGTCCTTTGGAGAGAAAGTGCTCTTAACCACTGAGCTATCTCTCTAGACCCCAACTTTCAAAGTTTTGGTGAGAGGATTAGAAATACAATGCATGGTATGTAGTGAGCACTGGGTAGGTAAACTTTTCTGCCACTGATTTAAATAGAATTTTAAAATTCTCAAAATTTAAGCATTTTGAGAACTATTATAAACAAATAGCTTTAGGAGTATACTTAAGAGATGCTGACAGATTCCATTTAGTTCTGAATTCAGAGGGCTACAAAAAACACAAAGTAGACACATGTTTATGTCTCTATTTAAGAAGGCTATCCAGGCCGGGTGGTGGTGGTGCACATCTTTAATCCCAGCACTCGGGAGGCAGAGCCAGTCGGATCTCTGTGAGTTCAAGGCCAGCCTGGTCTACAGAGTGAGTTCCAGGACAGGCACCAAAACTACACAGAGAAACTCTGTCTCGAAACCCCCCTCCTCCCCCCCAAAAAAGGCTATCCAGGAGACCCTATAATGGTTTCACTTCTGGGCCCAAGAACACACAGTGATTAGGATATACTCAACAAGTACTGGACTAATCATACTTTTCATCCAAATTTCATCAACAATTAACTAACACTTGAAAACAACATATTTCTCAGCAGTTGCTTCTATCATGAAAGCAAGAAAATTAAGTATCCCAGGTAAAACTTGTTCTCTGAGGTAGGTAACACTGATTAACACTCCTTTTGGTGTACAGTGAGCCCACTACATGCTACACACAGGCATCACAGCCGGAAGAAATAGTTCCTAGGCTCATGGAAAAGTTGGCAAAGTTCAAGTATAATAATGTTAAAGGCCTCTGGCCTTGCAGAATTCCAAAATGGGGGGTAGTAACAGAAGTCTTGTCAAACAGGGTTTGGTACTGGTGTTGCTGCAGGAAACTGGCAATCTATATGCAAGTGATACAAGCCATCCTTCATGTCTTAGAGCATCTAGTACTTGTTTGTCTCAATTCTGATTGGTCTCCCATAGGATACAGTGTGTGGCTTTTCATTTTCCTCTTTGAGGGCCAAGATAGTCTTTCTTGGCGGTCCATGGAAATAAAGGGTTTTAGCCAAGAAGGGGGGGTGGTGGTGCAGGACTAGATCCTGTCAGGTAACAATGTAAGGAATCTGGTCTTCATGGCCGGGAGCCCCAAAGATAAAGTCTTCGGTTGGGGTCGAAACTTCCTTCTCCTGGTTAGCCTACATCAAAGGAAGGCCATTCTAGTTGATACAATGTGGTAAATTTTTCTTTTTTAGTTTCAAATCCGTCTCTTCTACTTCTCAAAGAAGTACACATCAGTGACAAAATGAAGACTGTGAATTTAAGTTTAAATCAACAAAAAAGCCAGGAAGTAAAAGCTTTAAAATTCTTAAAAAAAAAACTTTTTAATGATTTATTTTTATTTTATATGCATTTGTGTTTTGCCTGCATGCACGTCTGTGTGAGGGTGTCAGATCCCCTGGAACTGGGGTTACAGACAGCTGTGAGCTGTCATGTGGTCGCTGGGAATTGAACCCAGGTTCTGTGGAAGAGCAGCCAATGCCATCTCTTCAGCCTCTAAAATTCTTAAATAAACAAATAAATGAGACTGAGCAAATGTGTGAGTGGCTACATTAATTTAGCTGTGTGATGTTTTTTAATCTGTGAGTTCATTACAATGTGATTTGTTTGTTTGTTTGTTTGTTTTTTAGACAGGGTTTCTCGGTGTAACAGTCCTGGCTGTAGTAGAACTTGCTTTGTAGACCAGGCTGACCTTGATCTCACTGGGATCCGACTGCCTCTGCCTCCCTCCCAAGTGCTGGGATTAAGGGCGCCACCACTGCCCAGCTTACAATGTGATTTTAAAAAAGATGTATAAATACAGAAACTGAAGCATTATTAGTTTTATAATGGTTCTCTAAGAAAATGTCAAAAGGAAGGCTAGGAAGATGGCTCAGTGGGTAAGAGTTCTTGCTGTGGCAAGCAAGCAGGAAGACCTAAGTTCAAATCCCCAGGATCCACATTAAAAAACAAAAGTCAGGCAGGACCGTGTGTGTGTGTGTGTGTGTGTGTGTGTGTGTGTGTTAACTCCAGTGTTACAGGGCTTGCTAGCTGCCAGTGTAGTTCCTGGTTCGAGGCAGAACTGTGTCCAGGCAATGAGGCAGAGGATAGAGCAGGACCCCCAGCCTCCTCTGGCCTCCATGAGCATACATGTGTGCACATACCACACTCCCTCACCCGCTAAATGCCAAACATAAAAGATAAAGAGGCTGAGCAGTGGTGGCACACCCCTTTAGTCTCAGCACTTGGGAGGCAGGAGAGGCGGATCTCTGTGAGTTCGAGGCCAGCCTGGTCTACAAAGTAAGTTCCAGGATAGCCAGGGTTATACAGAGAAACCCTGACTCGAAAAACAAAACAAAGCCAAAAAAGATAAAGAAAAGAAAACAAACAAACAAACAAAAAAACCCAAATCTACTCACTTCCCACAGAGTCTTAAGGACAGTCATATTAAGGTCAGATACTCACCTTCTTTGGGTTGAGCTGTAACTGGTGTCTGAGTCTCCTTTGTATAAGTGACGATTTCTCGAGGGGGAAAGTCAACTTGAGTAATTTTGGCCATTCCAAGTTTAATAGGTCCTCGTCTAAATGAGTGAATATAAATGCTTTTAAACACAACAAATGATAAATTTTAACTTCATCAAGCTTGCTATTTTCAAAAATTAAGAATCGATTCCTGTGTATGTAGCATTGAAATTTAAAACCTTGCTTTCCCAGAGAAATGTGAGGTGAACAATGAATTGGCTTTATTTTAGCAAAAGGATTAGAAGGTGGTTGGTACAGACCAAAGATATTTCTGATTCGCTCAGGGCACTTATGTTTCATTTTCAAAAGGCAAGTAGTGTCATTTCTTAGGGTAAGTGTGTAAGTATTAACAGTTTGAGAGGATAGGAGTTTCAGAATGAACTGCTAAACATGGTAGGTAGGTTGTAAGAACTAACAATTAGGATTCCAGACTTTCTTCAAGAGTCAAATGCCTCACCCAGCCCTTGTTAGTTCCACACCATTGCTGGGTTTTGACTTTAAGACTGAAAAGTAGGTTTCTGTTGAAACTTTCTCTCTTTAAACAAGTGTTATAAGTGTCTGTACATGCATGTATGCATGCATGTGTGTGTGTGTGTGTGTGTGTGTGTGTGTGATCAGAGGACAACTCTGAGAGTCACTTCTCTCCATCACCTTTCTGTAGGTTCCAGGGACTGAATTCAGGTGGCCAGGCTGGCATGGCCCAGCCATCTTGACAGCCATTTTTCTACTTCTTACATTTGATAGACACTGGAATCACATCAGTGTGGATAAATTATTTAATTTTTTCAATTTCTACATAGTCAATATTGTCTGTGATTCATGGTGGACAAACTAAGATTGAAATATTCTAAGCCTAAAGTAACAGGTTTCTTGATATAATCAAACTACAGAAGTCACTTCTGATTGAGTGAAATGCAGGAAATAGCAGGAGAATCGAAAGAAAGAAAAAAATACCTCTTTTTAGCTATTCTGGGACCTTTCACTTGGTTATTAGGTATTTAAATTATAAACTAAAGTATGCTTTCCAACTGTTAAAAGTTCTTAATCATAAAATTCTCTTGAAAAGATATCCAATATAAACACTGTTGCAACTTCCCTAGTATCTGGAATAAATGTCTCACATTTCATAAACATATCTTTTTCAGTATATGTCACTGTTAATACATATAATGTGGTGATATATTGTGTACCCTAATAAACTTGCTGGAAGATCAGAGGGCAGAGCCAGCCAGTAGATTAGACATAGAGGTCAGGCATGGTGGCACACACCCTTAGTCCTATCACTCGGGAGGCAGAGATCTGTCTGGATTTCTATGAGTTCAAGACCACACTGGGAACAGAGCCAGGCAGTGGTGGCACACACCTTTAATCCCAGTACTGGGAAGCACACTTGCCTTTAATCCCAGGACGTGATGTCTGGGCAGAGAAAGGTATATAAGGCATGAGGAAACAGGAACTTACTCTCTTTAGGCTGAGGATTTTGTAGAGGTAAGAACTAGTGGCTGGCTGCTCTGCTTCTCTGATCTTTTAGCTTTCACCCTGATATCTGGTTCTGGTTTTTTTTTTTTTTTTTTTTTTATTAAAAGATCATCTAATATTCGAACAACAATATAAACATTTTTCTATTTTATTTAACCACTATATTAGATTCTTTACAAAAAATGGAATAAAATTAACACACTGAAAAAATTAATTTGTGAGCCAGGCATGGTGACATACATTTGTAATCCCAGGGCTTGGGAGATGGGAGTATAAGATTCAGTAGTTTGTGGCCAGCCTGGATTACATGAGATACTATCTCAAAAGAAGAAAATTAAAAAACAAAACAAAAATTCTTGCTCTACGGTACTACATGTGAGCCATAAAACATTTTTACTGTGTTTTCTACTTTAGGAATAGCTTTGTTATAAGGGGGGGGGGAGTGTCTTCAAATAATTAAATGGCAAAATTTAAGGATACTTGAAGCAATCTAGAGTAGTGTAAGAGTAAAGTGTGAAATTAGAACTTCATACTTCTTTTAAGATTCAAACCATTAAAGAATAAACCACTCGCTTACCTAGAAAGAAAAGGAGGATAGGTTAACAGTATTGGAACAAATTACTAACGTGAAAGCATAATAAACCCAATAGCAAAAGAAAACATTTTTTTAAAATTCTAAGACTTTATAGAAGGACAAGGGAAACACCTCACTTCTCCAAAAGCTACATTTACTGAAAACAAGGAACCAATGGGAAGGGAGAGGGAGAAGACTAGTGTAGCCAGAGAGAGGTCTGCTGGCAGAAGCCCACAGACGTTTCCTATATTTATTCTTGCTTCAGATGCAATGCTCAAGTATATGGTTGCATATTTCAGAAGCTGCAGATTACCAAGGGAAAAGAGCTATCTTAGTCAGGTACAATGGCCACAGCAAGTTTTTTTTTTTTTTTTTTTTTTTTTGTATTGGAGCTTAGAATGAATGAATGAGTCAGTGACACAGTAAGTTAGTACAGAAATCCGGGGCCAGAGTATAGAGACTAACGTAGCTTGTTCCTTTCAGAACTTTAGACTCACTGATTAATTTTATTATAGAAAAATTAATTTTCATATCAAGTAACTCAGAAAAGATTTAATTACAATGATTAATTATTCAATGAAAAGGATAAATGAGATGTCACAGTAAAATATAACTCTTGTCTTAACTAGATATACTATTAGAAACTTAAGCAGAGTAAAATCAGGACAGTTTCATAAAGAAGCAAATGAACTATTAAAGAGAGAAGGTAACAAATCTATGCAATACCCCAAATCGGACTCTGAGTGGAGCTGAAGAACTGATGGGTCTGTGTCCCAGTGCAGCGTCCTAAACGGTTGTAGGACAGCCATGAAGCATTAGTGAAAAAGGTCAGAAATTAGTCAGGCAAATGCAGTCTATAAACAGCTAATGCGAAAGTACTATTCACAACTAAGAAGTACGTGTGCTGGTTAGTGAGACCAAACCAAAGCCCTCACACTAGGTATCACTCCAGTGCTCTAGCGCACAAAGTAAGCATCAAGGTGGTTAAGGATGCAGGTACATAATCCAGAATAATTCTATGTATCTTCAGAATGTGGGAAATTAGTATTGCACAAAAAGGTACACAAACAGCTAAAGCACACAAACCAAATATACATTATTTATGGATGGTAAACAAAACAGGCTATCAAAGAGTTAAAAGGAATTTTAAGATTCCTAATGAAAAAAAGATTAGTGAAAATAGTTAACATTCTAATCTTGCCCAAAGCTTTAAATGTGTGCAGGAAATTGTCATATTGGTAAAGGAAATGAGTCAACACATAAGCCTTTTGGTAAGAAAAGCAAGACTATTCCACTGGGATACCAAATAGCTAACGTTTCCAAAGTGTGACCTTGCTGTAATTCATGGGTTAAGCACTGCCTTGGGCTTACATGTCACTGCTTTAGAAAAGCACTAAAGATTTCTGTCTCTAGGAAAAAAGAGATTTTTCCCTTCCCAAAGGACTTCCCCAGCTTGGGGAGAATCTCGATCCTAACAAAGTCAATGCTGTTTTACCACTGCCTGGGTAAGTAAATAACTTATATCTAACCTTCTCCACCTAAGATAAATCTATCTTTATCAGAACAAAAGGTACTTTATCACATTGGCATTCTTGTATGTTAGCAACACTTACAATGTTCACAGCTCCATACAAAGGCTAAGTACAGTTCTACATTTAGTACTAGCATTTTGTGGGATATTTGCTTCTCATTTATACAAGTTATAGAAGACACACCTAGTTTTAGTTCTATAATTTTAATACAACAAATGATTTCTCAGCTTGCCTGCATAATTTATCAATAAAAAAACAACAAATGAAATAAGAGGACTCCTTCCTCTTACGAGGAGAGATCTTGGCATTTTAAACAGGGCTGTATGTATGCAATGAAGAAAAGAGGGCCCAGTGAAGACCTACTTTGTATTGAGCAACGAACAGTAACAAACTTAGGCTTTGTTAAACCAAAAGCAGTTTGATGAGATGGTCTCCAAGGAATGTTCTGTCAACAGCCTCTACATTATAAAAGGGCTCTAGCTGACCAATAACATAGACCTCCTTGTTGAGAATGTCATTTTAGTCTAAAATTGAGCAAAACTTCATTTCAGAATACAGCCAGTACTATAAAATACACCATTCAAAATACATGGTTATATATACTAAAAGGTTCTTTAGACATATAAAGTACAATCCTAATTCTTAGAAGTAAATTGATCAAAAATAGAAAAAAAAAGGAATAAGCATGGACTACCTAACTGAATAACCATCACTTAAATTTTAGAACAAAAGTGATTAAGAAAGTAAACAGTAAAATGTAACATCCAACATGCAAAACTGACCAGCTCATCCTTTTATACTTACTTGTAAATTATCAGCAATACCAACAGAAATTTTTATCATTTAAAAAGAGTGATTTATTCAACAGTATCCTCCGTTCTAATGCCGACTCCTATCTTCTCCTGTTCTTTGTGTGGACTAATCTTAGACCACCCTGGCCAACAATACAGGTAAGTGTCCAGGTCCACCTCACACATCTTCATGCATTTCCTGTGACATTTGTTCTCACTCCTCCATTAGCATTCTGCTCAGTATGAGCTGGTTTCACTTCACTTTCAGATCCAAGTAGTCCATTTAAATGCCATGTATTTAGACATGCATTATTTTACTACTTTTTTAAACATCTACAAATTCTGGAACTTGGAGATGAATCAACAAAATGCAGGTTTCTATTTGTATGTGTAAAATGGACAAACAGCCCTCATGAAAGTTATTTCCAGGTGAGTCAGTGCTTTCACAGGACACTGAATTAAGATGTAAAAGTTCTTTTCTTTTCTGCTAAACTTACATAAAAACTGTTTTCTTTCTCAATTAAGAACAAACATCTTTAAAGTTATCAAGTTACTTATTTTCTTATTTTACAGTAAGTCATAAAATATACTTTACATTAAGCATAAGATACATAATCTCCTTTGGCATCTTCAAGTTAATGATACAATCACTAGATTGGCATTCTGTGAGAGCAGAGAATCTGTCTTATGTGGTAATCTACAGTAAGTCAGACAAAGCTGGCAATGTGACAACTATCTATTTGTTCCCCACACAAATAGTTTCCTCACCAGCACTTCCTCCCAGTTTACAATAGCCTAACACATCTCTAGTAGTTTCTAGGTTATTCATGGAGGATGACACTTTTTAACTCACATTAGCTTTAAAAATTAAGGCAGTGTCACATAGTCCCTTTCAAAGCAAACTCACTGACAATGCTCCAAATAACCCCTCTCTTCCAATTGGAACCAGGACCAATGAACTCATAAAGTATAGATTATTTAAATAAAGATAATATGTAATACTAAGGAATTTAGAAAATATAGTAACTTAGGTTGAGAAATATTTTCACTGTTATAATGTTGGTTGCAGAAGAGAAAAAAACCCTTTCACTTGAAAATACCAGTTGCTTATTCGATATTTAGAGGAATACTGACATATTTGTATAGAAGGGTGTGGAAATGCCAGGCACGGTGGTGTACACCTTTTATCCCAGCACTCAGGAGGCAGAGGCAGGTGTGTCTCTGAGTTCGAGGCCAGCTTGGTCCACAGAGTGAATTCCAAGCCACCCAGGGCTACATGGTAAGACCCTGTCTTAGAAACAAAAGCAAAAAGCATAGAAGCATAAACCAAATAGCTGTAGCCCTGAAAATTAATTTAGATTAAATTGCCTTCACAATATATATTTTATAGAGTAATATTACTCATCAAAAGAAAGCTTTATTTTTTTCTTAAATGAGAGTTATCATTTACCTGCAACAATTGTACTGCTAGATTTGTTGTTTTTGGAAAGCATATCTCAGATTCAAGCTGGCAATCTTTCTGTACCTTTTATTTTAGATTTTATTTTACGTATATGAGTGTTAGCCTGCATGTATGTCTACGCAGCACATGTGTGCCTGATACCAGCAGAGATCAGAAGAAGGCATCAGAGTCTCTGGAACTGCAGCTAGAGATGGTTGTATCACAGTGAGGGTGCTGGAAACCAAATCTAGGTTCTCTGCAAGAGCAATATGTGCTCTTAACTGCTGAGTCATCTCTCCAGGCCATTTCTGTATCTTTTAATTGTTATTTCAGAACTGAATATAGTGTTGACTTTTGGGACCATCCTGCCCCTTTTCTTTGCAGGGTTTTTGTTTGTTTGTTTTCTCTCTCAGTTAATTGTCTATTTTTATCTTTAATTAGAGGGACACACGTACACACGTGCACATGGGAAAAAAAAGATGAGAAGTTTTAATAACCTTTTTTCTTGTAGTACTAGGTACTAACAGCCAGGGCTTTACACATGCTAGGTAAGTCCTTATTGCTGAGCTATAATCTGGCCTTTAGAGGATGCTAAGATGTTTTCTGAGGAGGATATTTAACTTTGGCCCAAAATCTGAATCAACTGTGGATTTTGACCTGCTGTGTTTACTCTTGCTTCAGCTGTAATAAAGGGGGTGTTGTTATATAAAAACTTGCCAACTTCCATGTACAAGCAGGACACAGAAGAATCGATAATACTTTCCTCAATCGATAATACATCCTTTAGGAAAAAAGATGAAATATTACTGAATTTCTGAAAAACAAATTTAAACATGTATGCGGAGTCCTAAAACAAACATGAAATAGTTTTATGAGGTAGACCTAAGCTCAATAAAACTGCAAGTAGATCAGTGTTTCCTTGGCAGTAATTCTGTAACACTGACACTTTATGCACTATTTTACAATTGTATTTATGTGCATGTGTGTGTGCCTGGTCTGTCTGTGTGTGTACAATGTGTGTGCAGTGCCCACAGAGGTCACAAGAGGTTGGATGCCCTGAAACTATAGTTACAGATGGTTGTGGGCTGGCAGATGCGGGTGCTAGGAACTAAACCAAGTCCTCTGCAAGATCAGCAAGTGCTCTTAACTACTCAGCTCTGACATTTTATGTTATGGTTATTTTTTTATCTTATTTAACAGAATCAGCTACTTAACAGAACAGAATTGAGCTGCTTAATTGAATTGTTTCAATGTTCAATTAGCAAGTGGGAAATTAAGTACAACAAAGATGTTCTATACTATTTGTAGTCAAAACAGTCACACAATAACCAGTACATTTGTTTAAGCAGAACAAATTTAAATTCATGAACACCTCTATTTTTAATATAAATTATCATAAAAACTACTTAACTATTTACTACTAATGTGTGACAGCTAAAATACTGTTGCAAAAATTTACCCCCGTTTACAAGAGAATTTCTATGCTGTTCAGATTTTAAGAAGTAAATACTAAGTCAACACAAATATTTAGACTCCTTCTAAAGCACTGACAGCACTTGGCACTGAATGCATTCTTTTCTATCATTAAAATATTAATAAAGAATTACATACCTAGATCCCACGGCGCCATCTCCAGAATCTTGGCTTCCAGCTTCGCTTGGTGTGCTCACAGATTTGGAGGATGGAGACATGGGAGGAGGGACTAAACAGTGAAACAGACAGGTATCTGCTGTTACTACAGTGAGAGCTTGTGGTATTTCAAAGATAATTCAACATGAAGTAATTAACAAAAAGGGAAAACTGATAAGAAATCAAACAACAGAAATATATGGGTGAAAATGAACAGTAGGAAGAAAGGAAAAAAGACAGTTAACAACCATGCTGAGGACTCATGCAATTTCTCTGCCAAGATGCACTCAGGCTTTCTATGTTTAAAGGGCAAGATTATGGAAAGATGTATCTTCATCTTGTCCATCACCAAAAGCGGCCACTAATTTCAAAGGAGAACATTCCTTCTCACTTTTTTAATGTCACTCTTGTAAGACAATCCTATTTTAATGTGTTAACTGTGATTACCCTCTCAAAATTAAAACTTTGAAATATGCTTCAAGTAATTGACTTTCTGGTTTTTTAAGATTTGTTTTAAAATATTAATCTCTGTCTAATAATTTTTTCTTTCAAACAATTTTAAGGCTGGGGATGCAGCTCAGTGCCTGCCGAGCATGTGCAAGGTCCTGGATTTAATCCCTGGTGCCTCAAAAAATTAGTATTTAAAATCAATCCATTTCTCTCCATTGAAAAGAGACAATTTAGAGAAACGATACAGCTAAAGGAATGGCTCCTTTAAAATGTTCATTAGTTTCCAGCAATGAGGATGGAAAATGCAAACAGGCCATACATAAAACTGCATGCCTTCTAGACATGATGCATAACATAAAGCAACACATGCAAATTACACACGGCAAGATGTATGGTAACTTCTTACCCCAGTACTCAGAAAAAACTGAACGTACAGACAAAGATACAGACACCCAAAATAGTCTTAATCCCTTCTTAGAGAAAACATACATTCCTCATAGTTTATAAAACAATAGCAACTGTTTTTCTCCAAAGTTCAACACCATGTAACAGCAGTTAAACGTGCACATTTCATGCTAGGACATTTGGAAACTTTTTGATTACCGTAGCAGGAAGTATAGGAGGCTCATCACTGCCATCTTCTGGTTAAATTTTTACCATAAATGTCCCCAACCCCAAGTATCTTTTTAAAAGAATCTTTCAGTGTGCAACATTGAGTGGCCAACACGTTTTATGTTGCGCTGACTTCACTTTACTCTCCACTAACCAGAAGGTAAATTCCTAGTTTTATAATCAGTAATATACGGGGAAAAGCTACAGCTAGAATGCTTGTTTTCTGAGCTAACAGGAGTTAATCCTTGCTTGTATTTCAACCAGTATCAAAAACAAAGTCAGTATTTCTAACATTATGATTAAATGTAACAGAAACAACTCTGCAACCACATGAACTTGACTGACTTATGGTTGGCACTGTGTTAGGTGCTGCAGGTATAATTCAGTATAGCTGAAAAGGAATGTATCTAAAGTCAGGGAACAAGGTCAAAACCCTTTAGCTTCTCCCGGTCCTCTCCTCGTCTTCCTGTGCCCTCACTGTGAGGCTTCTCTACTCTAAGCTCCAGCTGCACACAGGAATGGTAGTGTGTGACAGCCGCTTGTCTACTGTGCTGTAAACACAAATACATGTTTAGTAAATCATAGCGAGGCACTGTATTTCCACACCAAAGATCTTCAAACTAGAAAGTCTATGTTCTTTATAGTGTACATAGAACTTCATAACTAGCTGGGCGGTGGTGGCGCACGCCTTTAATCCCAGCACTCGGGAGGCAGAGGCAGGCGGATCTCTGTGAGTTCGAGGCCAGCCTGGGCTACCAAGTGACTTCCAGGAAAGGCGCAAAGCTACACAAAAAAACCCTAACATAAAAAAGAAAATAAAAAAAAAAAAAAAAAAAAAGAACTTCATAACTGAGAAACTTTTTTTTTTTTTTTTACAGATACATACTAGAGAGACTGAGGAAAATAGTAAAGCTATTATTAGTCTATTTCTCTGTTGGGAAGCATCAGAAATATTTTCCATTTTCATTGTCTTTTCCTCTTTCTGGTGATTTCAAGTATCAATGATTCTATTCAATAAGTTCAATAATAACTCACTTTGTGAAGACTGCATTAAAAATGTCAGCAAAATTCTTTAGAAATAGGTTAAATAGTAATTACATGTACATAAGTAGATATATTAACCCATTTCTGAAATGAATGTTTCAGAAAAAAAAATCAAGAGTGACAGAACTACCGAGTTCTCATGGTGACTCAGCCATGTGCTTCCAGCGCTCAGGGCAGTTTAAAGCCAAGTGATGGAGAGGACACATAACAAAGTCTAAGCTA
Source organism: Peromyscus aztecus (assembly GCA_902168405.1). NCBI lineage: Eukaryota > Metazoa > Chordata > Mammalia > Rodentia > Cricetidae > Peromyscus > Peromyscus aztecus. Next base: position 66,353 of record CABHPQ010001987.1, read on the forward strand.
TTATCTAGCTGACTAACTTCATCTTATCATAGTAAATAAAGTACCTCAGAAGGGACTGTCTGGAAAATGCAAATCACTACTATTACCCAGGGGGTGGAAGCTAACAGAAAACAAGGGAATGGGCACATTAACTGACCACCACACTGTAGCTCAGTTAGTTTCAGAAGAACATGACAGAACACAGTAACTGTGCACCGAGGCAACGCCACTGTCCTCTCAGACATCAACAAAGCACTGAAACAGTGAAAACATACATTCAAGGTGGAGAAAGCCCCTGAACCCATTAGATGCCAAGTCTTAGAAAAGACTCACTCCTGGAATTCATTTTAAACCATGGCTTGTAAATATAACTAGCTTTGAAAATACCATAAGCCATTAATATGTAGCTTTTGTTGAGTATTTAAAATATGACTTGCTTATCAAGACAGTGATTTGATCAGATTACCTTTATTTCAAGTTCTGTTGATAAAACAGCCAATAACAGGTTTTGCATTGTCATAACATACAGAATATGCTAATGAATTTAAACTTCACAGAAGTTCATGGCAAAGAGAGCACTTGTTGCTTTCTCTGAGAACCAGAGAGGTGCCAACTGAAAACAAAACAACCACACCATAGCCCTCACTGATCACATAGTAACCCTGAAAGGAGTAACTGTTTCATTCTCTAGAAGGAAAGCTTTGTCAAGAAGGCTTTTCCTCACCCCCTAAGACCTTGGCTTTCCAAGGATATAAAATTAACATTACAGCGTTTGGTGAGTGAAGAAATATCTAGAATATTTGTAACCATAAGAACCTAAAAATGAACTTAGATTTAAAATTAACACTAACTCTGGTCAACTACTCACAGAAGCTTCAGAGGTGAAGGATGGTGTGTGGTAGAATAAACTCTGGGAAAAGGACTTTTGCCAGGAAGAAGGGCATAGAAAAGGTAGGCAGCCATGGAAGGTGAGTGCAGAGATTGAGAATGTTGGCAGAAACGGTGATGGACAGTACAGGCTTCTGGGACAACCCAACATCGTGAGGTCTCTCGGCTGGCACACAATCAATACACACACTACTCACACATCATGCCCCCTTGTGGATGGACATATGCTCCCAGCCTAGGGCTTAACATTTACACTCTGCTTTCTCTGTCCTTCTAAGAAACATTACTTTAAATATTAACCTTTGAAATACTAATTTCTCCATTTATAATACCTCCCTTCTGATAATGAATATTAATGTATTTTTGTTGTTTTGTTTTGAAACTCCCGCCTCAAACTCAAGAGAGCCACCTATCTCTGCCTCCCAAGTGCTGAGATTAAGGGCATGTGCCACCACCGCCCAGCTATGAATATTAATATTAAGAATATTTTCTTCAATATAACTTAGAGCATTAGAGAATTAAATTTTTCTTTGTTTGTTTTTGTTTTGTTTTTTGAGATAAGGTTTCTCTGTATAACAGCCCTGGTTGTCCTGGAACTTGCTCTGTAGACCAGGCTGGCTTCAAACTCACAAAGAGATCTGCCTACCTCAGCCTCCTGAGTACTGGGATTAGAGGCCTGGCCCACCACACCTGGCCAAGTATTAATTTTTTATACAAAGTTAATAAAAATAATTTTGTAGTATTAAAATATCATAAAGAGCTGAGTGGTGGTGGCACATGTCTTTAATCCCAGCACTCAGGGGGCAGAGGCAGGCAGATCTCTGAGCTCCAGGCTAGCCTAATCTACAGATGAGTTCCAGGACATCTAGGACTACACAGAGAAACCCTGTCTCAAAAAACAAAACAAAACAAAAAAAATCATAAGGAGCCAACATTCTTTGTCATAAAATAAAAAATTAAAAATTAGGCTACACTTAAAAAAATGACAGGATCTTGGACAGGGATCTCTCTAAAAATCTGATTTAAATTATCCAAAACTTTAAAAAAAATCTAAAACTTACAAGAAAATTCAGAAGGGAAAACAATAAAATAATACTTAACCAGCAATGCTGTGCTTAAACCTAGCTCCTTAGATATAGTTACTTAAAAGTTGAAACATTTATTTTAGGAAATATCCAAATTTCAATTTCTGCTATGTATTTGTCTACAGTGTCTTAAAGAGGGTGTCTTTTGTTTGGTCTTCCCAAGTAGAAAGACATGATCTTAAAAACTGAACCAATATTTAAGGTCTAGCCTGCACTGACACCAGGGATAAAAATGTGAGTGATCTCACTCTCAAGAATATCAGACAAAACCAGCCAAATGGTCAAATAAGTAACAATCTACCAGCAAATATGATGGGATATTTCACTAGTGACAAGGAGGAGGAGGAGGAGGAGGAGGAGGAAGAGGAGGAGGAGAACAAAGAAAAATCATATTAAAGAGTTTTGAACAGTAAACCTTAAATATGTTTGATAACGATTCAAGAAATTTTTATAGAGAAAAGAAAACAAGTATCTGTATGTTAGGTCATGATACAAACTGGACTTTAAAAAAAAAACTATCATGTTTTTCTGGTGTCCTCAGAAGTCAGAAGGAGTCCCATCCCCTGGAACTGGAGTTACAATGATTGTGAGCTACCATGTGGGTACCAGGAACTAAACCTGGGTCCTCTGCAAGAGTAACAACGTTCTTAACTGCTGAGCCATTTCTCCAGCCTCTGGGTTTGTTTGTTTGTTTGAAACTGTGGATTATTGAAAAACACAAAACACGCCTTTAATCCCAGCACTCGGGAGGCAGAGGCAGGCGGATCTCTGTGAGTTCGAGGCCAGCCTGGGCTACAAAGCGAGTTCCAGGAAAGGCGCAAAGCTACACAGAGAAACCCTGTCTCGAAAAACCAAAAAAAAAAAAAAAAAAAAAAAAGAAAAAAAAAAAAAAAAAAAAAAAAAAAGAAAAACACAAAACAAAAAAACCAAAAAACCCAACAACAGCTTTATCCGTATTTTGTACTCTTCGTGACAAATTACAAATGGGCACTGGGCATTAACATTGGGGTTATAAGTGTATGTTTAAGGATTATGACATGCATTTTGCCTAATTATTTTTTAAGATTTATTTTTAATTATGTGTTTGTTTATGTGGCAGGCAGTATGTGCACATGAATGCAGATGTCCTGAGAGGCCAGAAGATGGCATCAGATCCCCTGGAGCTGGAATTACAGGTAGTTGTAATCTACCTAAGGGGTGCTGGGAACCTAGCCCAGGTCTCCTGCTAGAGTTATACAATCTTACCTGCTGAGACATCCTCTGTCCTCTCACCCCTGCCCCACTTTTGCCTAACTATTTAAAGGCAACAAGATCACCATAGTCTGTTTAGCCCTTTATTGATTTCATTATGTTAAACTAGCTAAGAGATGGAAAAGTCTAGAAATAAGAAGGGAAAAACATGTAGTGTGATGTGACTAGCAAATGGAAAGGCTAAAATCTTAAACACAGTCCAGGCCACAGCAGCTATTGAAAGATATTCTTAATCCTGTGTAATCAGCATATGCTCTTTTGGTAAACACAACTTCATATGCCTTTACATTATTTAATTTTTGAATATTTAAATGAAGGCAATGACACTTGGCTTGTTTCTCAAAGCCTGCTTACTGGTGCCCTAATCTGTTCTATTTTGGCCAGATCTAACTTTCTGCTCTTACAGGCGGCTAAAAATTCTAATATTCTCATGTCAAATAGTAAGGTTGTATTTAATCAAGAAGATACTGGGGATGGAGAGACAGCTCAGTAGTCAAGAGAACTTGATGCTCTAACAAAATGTGCTGGCTAGTTTTATGTCAACTTGACAGAGGCTGAATCATCTGAGAAGAAGCCTCAATTGAGAAAATGTCTCCACAAAATCAGGCTATAGGCAGGCTGGCCTGTAGGGCATTTTCTTAAGTAGTTTTCTATAAGAAAACAAGCTGAGCAAGCCTTGGGGAACAAGAGAGTAAGCAGCACCCCTCCATGACCTCTGCATCGGCTCTTGTCTCCAGGTTCTTACCCTGTTTGAGTTTCTGTCCTGACTGACTTCCTTCAGTTGAATAGTGATGTGGGAGCATAAGGCTTTAATAAACCCTTTCCTCCCCAAGTTGCTTTGGTCATGGGGTTTCATCACAGCAACACTAACTCTAACCAGGCCACAGAAGATTCCTAGTTCATTTCCCAGCACCAACATGGTGGCTGACACCCTCTTCTGACCTCTACAGACAGCAGGCATGCACATGGTGCACATACATACATGCAGGTAAAACACTCACAAAAGAAAAATAAACATTAAAAAAGTTAAAATCTTTCAGTAACCACTCACATTCATGAAATACATTTTCATTAAAAAGAAAAAACATAGCTATTTACAGTCTTTCCACAGTTTAGTGTAGCAAGAACATCAAACGAATGGTTTGAAGATGAACCATATGTTTTTACCTTTCATTCTCCCCCTTTCTCTCATGTCTACACGTAGACCAAAACAACGGCATAAAGAAGAGATTTTTAAAGCCAGTCTGGCCAGTAAGGAGGAGTGCTGTGCAGGCCTGGAGGCTGACTTCTCTCCCTGAGTTCTTCCCACGTAAAGGTGGAAGCAAAGGACTGACTTCATGAAGTTCTCCCTGGCGTGTAAGCCACCCCTCCTAATTAACAGGACGAAATGAATCTACTCAACAGAAAAGGCAGCACGTGAGGGAGCTCTACCTGCTAAGGCTCAGTCCGGGCATGAATGTGCTGGACAGCTACAAGACGCCACCCCTGTGCCACAGTTGCCTTCGCTAATCATTTCTTTTCCAGTTCTGCTTGAGACAAAATCAGCCTGTTACTGGCTAGGATCAGCTGACTCAGCAATATTTTTATTTGAATCAACTTGCCTCGGAGTTAACATTCAAAACTCAAGCCATCTAAGAGAGGCTACAAAATGCACGACTGAAGGCCAGTTAGTTCTGATGAATGCAGTCTCTATTGAAGGAAGTCTTGGCTTAAATCCTCAGAAGCCCTCCAGACTGTCAGCTCCTGTTGCCAAGCTGCCACTGACTCTTCGCAGCTCCTGCCATTAGAGCGCGTGCACAAGCTCACAGGATCAAGAACTCACTCAGAGGAAGAGTGGAAATGGGACTGTTGTGTGCTTCTAGGATCTGAGGAGTTTGTCAATATGACACTGGCAGCTATCTCAGAGTTTGAAGCTCTAGTGGGAGGAAGAAGGGTGGCTAAATTAGATCACATTCTGTTAAGTGGCAGTAATACAACAATGCTGGTTCTTGGAGAAGGACCTGAAGTATGAATGGACTTTCTTGGCTTATACTAGATTCTGGATTTTTTTTAAACCTTTGATGTTTAGATTCTTTAAATCTCTGTTAACGGGAAATACTTTGAAGATGTACATCCATTTTCCTAAGCTAATCATAGTTATATTGGAGTTTGTTTTTGTTTTGTTTTCTTAAAGGCTAGTAAAGGTTTTTGTTTTGTTTTGATTTTGTTAAAAACAAAGCTCTTCTATCCTACCCTAGGCTTTAAATCCCCTGGCCTCTACCCACTTCACTCTGCTTCTCTCTGGCTTATGACACCGCAACCACCTGGCTAAGCCTCGATCTACCAGGGACTGGGCCCTCACTATTCTCTCCACCTGGCTAAGCCTGGATCTACCAGGGACTGGGCCCTCACTGTTCTCTCCTCCTGGGTTGCTCCTACTCGAAGCTTTAGCATGCTGGGCTCCTTCTGATTATTCTGTTCTCACTGACACAGCTCTTCCTGAACACACTATTTAATGCAGCCCTCAGTCTCCCTCTGACATATCAGCATGATAATCCAGCCCTGCTACAGGAACTCTGCAAGGCTATTGTCTATACTCAGAAGTCCATCCCTAAGGCTGGTTTATCAAAAGTTCTCAATATTTTTTGAATGAATGAGTGGATGGATAAGATTTTTCTTAAAAATATGTAAAAATAAATATTAGAAATTTGAGTTTCAAAAATCAATGTTTCAAACTGTTTTCACTGTTCAAAGGGGAAGTCAAATTTATGGGAATTCTAAATATAAATAACTATAAATTTATCCCATATTAATTTTATAATGAGATTATGGTCATGTAAAATGTTTACCTAAGTCCTCATTACAAAGAAAGAAGCCAACCTTTAATCCTAGCACTCAGGAGGTAGAGGCAGGCTGATCTCTGAGTTCGAGGTCTGCCTGTCTATATAGTGAGTTCCAGAACAGCCAAGACTACATAGAGAGACCCTGTCTCAAAAAAAAAAAAAAAAAAAAAAAAAGATAGAAAACAGACTGGTGAGGTGGCTCAGTGTGGAAAGGTGCTTGCCACAAAGGCCTGAAGACCTAAGTTTGATCCTCTTTACCCACATGAAGGTGGAGAGAACCAACTTCACCAAGTTGTCCTCTGACCTCCAAATGTCCAATGTGGTACACACACACACACACACACACTAATAACAACAAATATTTAGAAAGAAAAGAGCACTTAGTATTCTTCCAGAGAACCTTGGTTCAGTTCCCAACCCCTACATGGTGGCTCACAACCACACCTAACTCCAGTTCCAGGGGATCCTGTGGTGATATATTGTGTACCCTAATAAAGCTTGCCTGAGGATCAGAGGACAGAGCCAGCCACTAGATTAGACACAGAGGCCAGACAGTGGTGGCACACACCTTTAATCCTATCACTTGGGAGGCAGAGATCCATCTGGATCTCTGTGAGTTCAAGGCCACACTGGGCTACATTACATTGATCCAGTATAGGAGAGAAACAGAGCCAGGCAGTGGTGGCACACGCCTTTAATCCCAGCACTTGAGATCTCATGCCTTTGCTTGGGAAGCACACATGCCTTTAATCCTAGGAAGTAATATGGCAGGGCAGAGAAAGGTATATAAGGCATAAGGAAACAGGAACTCACTCTGGGCTGAGGATTTCGTAGCGGTAAGAACTAGTGGCTGGCTGTTCTGCTTCTCTGATCTTTCAGCTTTCACCCTGATATCTGGCTCTTGAGTTTTTTATTATAGGACCATTTAGAAATTTGAACAACAGGATTCTACATTCTCTCTGGTCTCTAAGGCACACATGTGGTACATATACATACATGTAGGTGAAACACTCACACACATTTAAAAAAAAAAAAAAACTAAAAAAAAAAAAATCCCCCAAACAAAAACTCCAACAACTTACAGCTGTTAAGAAGAGCTCTGATCATACCACTTTCCTAGGTAAAACCTGTGAACTGTCTCCCAAAAGCTCCTCCAAGTCTAGCCTCAGCCTTCATTTCTAATATCCTTTCTCTGCCTACCTTGCCATCCAGTCAAAGTGAACCATGTGCCATTTCTCTGAGCACACTTTCATGTCTTGGCTCACATTTCTTCTGTGGAAAGGCTCTCCTTTCCCCTCTATACACACTGAAAGCCTACAGACAGTGGGTAGCCAGGTCTACACAGCAAATTCCTGACAGGGCTGTACAGCAAGATCAAGACAGAAGGTAGCCGGTAGACGTGACTACATAAAATGAAAGGCTCTTTTCAATAAAGATTAAGAATAGAGTCAGCAGGTAACCAATCAGGAGAAGGTTGTTTGCTGTTTGTTTTTAAACCATGCAACAAAAGTCCTACAAACCAAAAGATAAAGACCTCAATAATGAACAAGCAAAAGAACACACATGTGCAAATCCCAGAGGAGAAAAGCTGAATGACTAACAGTTACCAGGTAAGTATGTATTAAAACATGTTGGGTTTATTACTACCTGTGATGGTTAGCTTTAATTGTCAGCTTGGCACAACCTGGAATCACCTGGGAAGAGAGTCGCGATGGGCACTGTCTACATTAGGTTGGTCTGTGGGCATGCTGTGGGGGACTGTCTTAATGAAGTTAACTGATGTGGATGACACCACTCTCTAGGCAGGGGCTTCTGAACTGTGTAAAAGCAGAAACACTGGGTTGAGTGCAAGTGAGCAAGTGAGCAGCATGCACGCACTCTGCTCTGCTCTTGGCTGTGGATGTGATGGGACTAGCTGGCTTGAGTTCCTGCCACCTGATTTCGCTTTCACAGTCTGTGACTTGGAACTGTGAGCTAAAGTAAACTCTTCCCTAAGTTGCTTTTTGTCAGGAAATTTTATCACAGCAACAGAAATGCCCATCAAGTTGGCAAAAATTAGAAACTTGGATAATATTCACTGATAACACAGACACTCTTGAGACTGATAAGCAGAACCTAAGTAAGCCTATACAAAACATCACAGCAAAGTCAATTCCTGGACATGTCCCCAGAGAAACGTTTCTGTCCTTCAAAGGGAAGGACTACATTCTTTGCAGTGTTGCTTATGGCATTAAAACAGACAGAAGCAACCTAAGTGCACAGTAGGAAACCGGAGAAGTAAAATATAATGCACAAGGGAATACAATACAGGTTAAAAATAACCAGACATGTATGTAACAACATGGAATAAACAAACAATACAATGTTATCAGTGTTAAACACACACAAATAGGAAAAACATTAGAAATACAAGCACTCAGAAGATGGACCCAAAGAACCTATATACTCTAGAAATTCAGGAGTGGTTACGTTCTAGGACAGGAAGGAGAATTAGAAATGGAGAAAGAGGGCAAGCCTGTCCAGCCCACGTCTCTCAAGAACCAACAACAGAGGTAGGCTATGAGTGAAGAAATGTGAGCAAGTGAAATAGAAGTCCAAGGGGGCAAAAGGAACAGGGAAGGAAAAAATCATGGAAGAAAGCCAAACCCAACGGCACAGGAAATAAAAAAACAAGACCCCTCAAGGACTGTACCACTAGTAAGTGATGTAGTTCAGTTACTAGGATAACAAGAAAAAAATCTAATTCGTTTTTAAAATCGAAGTATATAGCACAGGATTATTAAAGACAGAAAAGTTAAATGTGCTATAGTCTTCAGCAGGAAGAAGTAACAATGAACAGATCCCAAGAATAATTAGCCTTTTCATCTTAAAACCTTTAGAAATACCAGCTTTACTAAGGACAGTGAAGTTCCACAACAGGCACATAGCAGTCACTCTGTTACTGCTCTGGTCTATGTCCCCTAGGCTAGATGCAATTAGCCTACACACCTGTAATCCCAGCACTCAGGAGGCCAAGGCAAGAGGATTGTGAGTTCAAGGTCAGACTGGGCAGAAAATCCTGTCACAAAAACCAAACCCCAAACCCAAAACAAACCCCCCAACAACCTGGAAACACGGCTGAGGAGATAGTTCCATTGTCAAGTGCTTGCTGAACAAGTATGAGGACCCGGGTTCCAGCCCCAGAACCAGCCTGGTGGCACATGCTGTGGTCCCAGGCAGGGAGATGGAGACTGGTGGATCCCTGCACTCAATGGTCAGCAGCCTAGCCTACTCTGAGAGCCCAAGGTCAGGAAGGTAGGTAGCACCCAAGGAACCATACCAAGGTTACCTTTGGCTTCTACATGCATGGACACCTACCTGCATACACACAAACACACATCACACACACAAACACACAAAGATGTTAGCTCAAAAACTAACCTTGAAATGCCAGGTCCCTAAAGGATAAAGGTCATTGCCACACTACAATACATTCTCCATAGCAGCACCTAACACAGAACTATTATTACTTAAGTAAGCACTAAATGCTTTCTGATTGTCCCAGTATCTCTATGCAGCCTATTGGTCTAATATAACTATCAAAATGAATGACCCAGGAAAAGGACGAGACCAAGTGAAATGACTACCAAAGAAGCAGTCAGTATTATGTCTCTAACTGCTCTGAGAGAATACTATAAATTTCTCTTCCTTCTCATTTGCCTGTGAGTACTAGTGATATAACTTTGACTTGGTATACCTTCCCCTAGTCTACAAAAAGGAATACACAGTTAAGATCAGGAAATACTCATCTTTAAATTTAACACAGTACGATGCACAGTAAATTACTGATTTAAATAAGAAAATTCAGTTTCATAGCTTGGTATGTGTTAGTAGGTATTAATCTTGATTTCTCAAACAAATAAAATAACCATATACTACAAAGACCATATGCAAATGATATCAAACCAATGCACTGAGCTTAGCTATGTCTGAGCGAGCCCAACAGAACATCTATCTGCCTGTCTCCCATGAACAGATACAGTCAGATCCTTACCAATAGGGGAGTCTGTGGTCAGCCCCATGCTTTGAAGCAATGCCTCAGCTTCTCTTCTCTTTTTTTCAAGATCAGATTCTTCTTGCACAGAAACAGCAGCTTCCTTCTTCTGATCAGTCTAAATGTTTTAAGTTAAAAACTCAAGTTTATGTATAATATGACACATTGCTATTTATAAAAAAATTTTATTTCAATTTTTTTATTTTTATTTATATTATGTGTATGGTGTTTTACTTGAATGTTATATATGTGCACCACATGTTTGCCTGGTGCTCACTGAGGCCGAAAGAAGAAGTTGGACCCCCTAGAACTGGAGCTATCAATGTTTGTGAGCTGCCATGTAGGTACTGGGAATCAAACCCAGTCCTCAAAGAGAGCAGTCAGTGCAATTAACCACTGAGTCATCTCTCCAGCCCTATATGAATTTTTTCTTATTTTTTTTTTTTTTGAGACAGGGTTTCTCTGTGTAGCTGTGCTCCTTTCCTGGAACTCACTCTGTAGCCCAGGCTGGGAACTCACAGAGATCCACCTGCCTCTGCCTCCCAAGTGCTGGAATTAAAGACATGCGCCACTACTGCCCAGCTAGAAAAATATTTTTAAACCAAGTTATAACTGTAAACTTTTAGGATAAAATTAGTTTTTAATATAAAGTTCTTTTTATAAATCATTCTCATTGGATCCATGTTTCTATATAATCAAGGCATCTCCACAAGTATATTTTCAAAAAGGCTAGGAATGGTAGTTCATGCCTGTAATCCCAGAATTCAGTGGGTAGAGAATTTCCCTGAGTTCAAGGACAGGCTGGTCTACATAGTACGCTCCAGATCAGTCAAGGTTACATGCAAGAGTCTGTCTTAAAATACATAAGTAACTTTTTAAAAAGCAGTCAATTTCAAATCTCTATAGTATGAAACTAATGACCAAGGAGAGGAATCATGGAAGTTTCCAACCCTATGGTACAAAAGCTTAGATATAAGTGTGACAGAGGGGGAAAATTAGAGGAATTTAAGATATAAAAAGTAAGTAATAGACAATGTGATTTGTTGGAAAAAAATTTTTAAAGTTCTACATAAAATTTTCAATGAATTTATATAAAGACTATTTATCAAAAACTCTTCTAGAGAAGCTGAAGAGATGACTCAGTGGTTGAGAGTCCACACTGCTCTTGCACAGGACCCAAGTTCAGTCCCCAGCACCCATGTCTGGCAACTCATAACACCTTTAACTCCAGCTGTTAAACTCTCTTCTGGACTCCTCCTGCGGCACCTGTACTTACGTGTGTATACACACACACACACACACACACACACATGTAATTTTAAAAAAATCTTCTAGAGAACACTCATTTTTTAAAAGTTTAGACATTATCATTATTTTATCTGCTTTTTTTTTTTCCGTGTTACCCATGTTGGCCTCAACTCTAGGGACTTGTGAGATCTTCCTTTCTAACCCTCCCAAGTAGCTAGGGTTACAAGCAAATGCTGCTAAGGCCAGCTTTCAGGTCTTATTTTAGTAACAAAAACACATAGCTGGGATGGGTTAAAACCAAAATTTATATTTTTAATAACACAAAACATTTATGTTAGAAAAATTTTACCAACTTTTTTTGTCGTTGTTTTGTTTTTTTCAAGACAAGCTTTCTCTGTGTAGCCTTGGCTGTCCTGGAACTCGCTCTGTAGACCAGGCTGGCCTCAAACTCAGAACTCAGAGATCTGCCTGCCTCTACCTCCCGAGCCCAGCTGCCAACTTTTATTTTAGCCATTTATATATAATTTTAGCAAAATCTTCTAGCTACACTGGACAATTTCAATATGCTTAGAGCATATAAAATATCAAGTAAAGCTCAAGCTTTCAGTGAAAAGCTTGTCAACTAAACAACTATTACTCATATATTGAATGAATTTTGTTAGTCACAATATTTTTTATGTCATATTAACTCATTTTCATCAAAATATAGCAAAAGAGATACTGTTATCCAGCTGAGCCCTCACTGTGTGCAATATGTTAGACTCACTGCTTACTGTCTCCTCATGTTTTAAAGATTTTAAGTTAGACATCAATCACATAGTAATTATTCCTTAGAGGCCACTTATGGCCACCTGTAAAAAATAAAAATCAAGTTTGTTCTCACTACTGAACAGTTTAATGTTATAAATACTCTTTGGATCGACTCTGCCAGTCAGCTGTGAAATCAAATAACCAAAGCAAGCTTCAACCTTTTTCTGTATATCACAGAAAGGTTCGGGAATTATAGGGAAAAAGTAGGCAACTCTTCATTACCGTCCTTTGAAGTATCTTAGCAATGCTGCACATAACTTCTGAGTCACCGTGTTTACTGTTTTTTCTGCCAATGCTCTTTCTCTAGCTCCTGAGAGATGTCTAATCGTCGTGTTGTAGTCCTGGCATTCACAAACATAGACTTGGTACAACAGGCACACTTGGGGCAAGTGATGGTATACTGGCCACTTGAAATGTATCTGTAAACAAGTCAACAAATCTGCCCAGAGAGCTGTCATAGGGACTCATGTGTGAGTGTCAATGTAGGACAAGTGAGATATGTCCAGCTCAGAGCTAATGTATATTTGTGACAGTTATAGATTACAGTATGGGATAAGCAAAATCAGAAGATAAAAGTACCTTTTTGGTACTATCAAATCTACTGCTCAGTAAATATGTTTTAATGACTAACTTACGATAAACGTTAAGTACATGCATATCCTCTACTCAAATGAATTGTTATATGTAGCTCAGTTTGCCAGTAATATCATTCTAGCAAATTAGCAAAGTATCTGAATAATGAATTTATTATGATAAACATATATATTACCTTATAAAGTATTATAATGCAGATGACCTTACTTAGCATAAAAATATATCCTTAGAAGACTACATGAATAAATTCAATTTCCATAACTCAAAACTTAGAAAAGCACCAACTGCTATGAACTACTTCTGTCCTGCAGAGTACCCTACTGTACCTGTCCGCCACTTTCATCTGCCTAGCTTTAGAGTAAGATTCACTGGCAATGCTCCACTGGCAGCAGCAACTGCTGGACGGCCACCCTCCTGCAGCTCTTACAGGAAGTCTAAGCACCTGAAACAGAACGGACTTATGCACGAAGGGGGTTGTTTGTTTTGTTGACTCAAACATACTTCCTTTTTTTTCCTTTCCTCTTCTTTTCTCTTCTTTTCTTCTCTGATTTGAGCCAAACGCTGCTTCTTCCGTTCCAACTCGGCTTTTAATTCACTTTTGTCCGACATGGTTGTGACCTTAAAAAGCATACCAACATTTACAATCATCATTACATTGATTAAAAAAAGTAGCAGACTTAAAATGTACCAAGAAGCTAGGAATTTCAATGCTACCGAAGGAGAACATACAAGTATATTTTTAAATAATAAAAGCAGATACATACCATTAAGACAAAAGAAAAATTATAAACAAATGTACGAACAAGTATCACCCAAAACTTGAGCACAATAGCTAGCACACAGTGAGTGCTTTAATATTCCAAGACCAAATTTAACAATGTCTCCCTCTGTAGCCAGGCTGGCCTGGAAATCATGATGTAGCCTAGGATGTCCTCATGGCAATCCTCCTGTCTCAGACGCTGGTGTGCTGGATTACAGGAGTCAGCCAGAACACCCAGATCCAAAGGTTTTTGATGACTTTGTATTTGAGTACTAGGTAATAAAAGTCATAACTAGTGTTTAAAACAAAAGACAGGTTGGCATTAAACTTAAGTCTTAACAGAGTATGATGGTTCACACCTGTAATCCTAGCTCTCCAGAAGCAGGGCAGGAAGATTTTGAGTTCTAAGCAGCCTGGGCCATACATAGCAAGAATGTTTAGTCTTCAGCCATGAAACCAAAAATATTAACAGAGATTTATGCATTTGTTCCAAGAAATTTGATAAAAACACTGAATGGTTAAAAAGAAAATTCCTAAAAATTCTTTAAGTTCCATAGATGTTCCATAACAATCAAATGGAATGATATTTTCCCACCCTTACACCTTCTCACGACATTTTGATATGATTATCATCTATCTGAGTCTGGGACTGTGTTTCGTCATTTCTGTCACCTTCACAGCATGGCAGTCTTAACATTAAAATGACAGTGGCTAAATGAATCCTGTGTAAAGTAGATGGGCTTACAAACATGAACATGACTTCATATGGTTATGAAGGAGTGATCAACTAGGATCTTTCTGAACTAGAAAAGTAACCTATGGGCTGAGTGTAAGTTAGGAGCCAGGAACTTGTTACCTTATCTACATTACTGGTTTACTCTCGGTCAGTGTCTCCCTCAGTACAATTTCAGGAATAAATGTTTTAGATTTAGGGAACTGGGTAAGTAACATCTTGAAAATCTTAGGAGGCTCTCTTAGGAAACACAATAAATTTGGATTAAGGGCAAGCTGGTAAGGGGGCAAAATTCACCTACTGTAAATGCAAAAGGGGAATCTTGACTACAGTACTCCAGAAAGACTGACAGGACAGAGGACAAAAAGTGGTGAGCAGGTGACAGGGAAACCCCTTTAATATAATCACATAATATACACTCTTCCATATACTCCCAGCCAAGTCATTTGAACAAACTCACAAAGCAAGAGCCAGTGTTTCTTCACCCACCCTTTCCAGGTCTCTAAAAAGCTTCAGATTGTAAGGGCTGTTGAAGAGAGCTTCCATACACATTACTCTGTACTCTAGGTTATTTTCTGTTTACCACTAACTGTCAACAAGTATACCAATCCTACCTGCTACCTAGATTAAAGAAATCTATCTTCAGTCAACCGTAACTAGTCTGTTCGGCTGA
>CABHPQ010001988.1:0-40676 GCA_902168405.1 Peromyscus aztecus
TTTTTTTTTAATACTTTAAGAGGATGTAGACTTTCTTTCAGTGTCTGGTAGAATTCTGCTGTGAACTTATCCAGTCCTGGACTTTTTTAGCTGAAAGGCCTTTTGTTAACATTTCAGTCTCAATGGTATAGGCCTGTTTAGGATGTGACTTCTTGTTTTTATTTTGGTGGCTTAGCTGAATCTAGAAATTCATCATTTCTGTTAGGTTTTCCATCTTGACGAAGTTCGGGTTTTTAAAACGTTTTTGTACTATTCTGAGTTTCTTCATGTTGTAGAGTTGTTGTAGAGTTTCCCGGGTCCTTTGCACCCTGTTCATTTAGCTCCTCCCTGCTCCCTCTCAGTTAGTTGTGTCACAGGTCTGTCAATCTTGTCCATGTCCTCAAAGAACCCGTTCTTAGATTTTTTTTGATTCTTTATATTTGTTTTCTTTGCTTCTATTTCATCAATTTCTGCTCTGACTTTTATCAGTTCTTGCTGATGACTGGGTTTGGGTATTTGTTCCAAATATTTTGGTTGCATTATTACATCAGTTACCTTTGCTCTTTCTGATATTCTAATGGAGGCACTAACAGTTAGAAATTTCACTTGGAGGACTGCTTGCAACGTGCCCCAGAGGTTTTCTTCTCATTTTCATTTAGTGCCAGGAACTTTTTTAATTTCTTTTTAAATTTCTTCTTTGACTCATTCATTTATCATTCGATAATCGTTTGTTTGATTTCCATGAGTTTATATATTTACTAGAGATTTATTTTCTGTCATTTTCAAGCTTTATTGCATTATGATTGGACACACGGAGTTCTTTCAATATGTTAGAATTTGTAAAGATTTGCCCTGTGTCTCAGGATGTGGTCTATTTTAGAAAAGCTTCCGGGTGCTCCTGAGTAGAATGTGTATTCTTTGGTGTTTGTGTAGAATACTCTGCAGATATCTTTTAAGTCCATTTGCTATGTTAAGTCATTTAATTCTGATATTTCTCTGCTCATTTTTTTGTCTAGATGATCTGTCTATTGTAGAAAGTGGAGTATTGAAACTATGTATTATTTATTAATGGATTTTCTCTGTGCCTTCAAATCCAGTAGTCCATAAATTATAAAATCAGGTACACCAGAGATTGGTGCATATATGTTCAGGATAGGAATGTTTTCCTGGTTAATTGTTCCCTTGATTAGAATGAAGTGTCTTTCTTCTGATTATTTTTAGTTTAAAGTCTATTTTGTTACACATTAGGATGGAGACTTCTGGTGTTTCCTGGTCCCATTTGATTGGAGTACTTTTCTCCACCCTTCTACTCTAAGGTGGTGCCCATCTTTAAAATTATTCTTGTAGGCAGCAGATAGGTGAATTTTGTTTCTTGATCCATTCAGTTATCCTGTGTCTTTTTATTGAAGAATTGAGGCCATTGATATCTAAAGTTATTATTGAAATGTGTGTGTGGTAATCAAGTTGTTGATTTTGGGTGCTGTTTGTATTCCCAGTAGTACTTTGCAGCCTGAAATATTGCTTCCTGTATTCTCTTTAGGTTTAGTGTGTTCTATATCAATTTCTATAGGCTGTTTATGCCATGAAAAGAAAGTTTTTCTTTCTCCTTCAACTTTGGCAGATAATTCTGGAGTGCCCATTCCAGGTTCTGTGGGCCCCAGTGGTGAGGACCCCACCTCCACCATTGCTGATGTGACTTTCTAAGGAAAACTTCACTGGAAACAGTCCTAAGTTCCAATGGAGATTGACCTGCTGTGACAGGAAGGTAGGGAAGTTAACTAATCCTGGGGTGAACGAAGGGGCACGAATATCGCCAGATTGGCATTACTTCTCGAATAAGGGACATGATTTTACGGGTAGAGGTTGAAGGGCATGTGGGGTTCCAAGTCCACAAGTTTAGTGTAAGGATGCTGTCTTATTTACCATCATGTTGCTACAACAAAATGCTTTGAAAAAAGCGCCTGAAGGAAGAAAGGGCTTGTTTTGGCTTAGCATCCTCAAGGTAAACGGTTCATCATGGTGGGGAAGACTCCCCATCATGGCAAGGCAAGGAGAAGGGGGCAGCCTGTTCTCAGGAACAAGAATCTGATTGGTCATCTCTCAGCCAGCTTCAGGAAGCAGAGAGGAAACAGGAAGAGGGTCCGCACTATAAAACCTCATGTCCCACCTGCCAGTGACCTACTTTCTCCAGCAAAGCACCGCCTCTGAGAAGTTCCACAACTTCCCAACCAGCACGACTACCCTTACCCCCAGGAGTTAATGTAGCCTTCAACAAGTCACTCCTTCATTTGGTTTTAACTTCCTCTGTAAGGCGGGAGAGCAAATGAGATCAGTAAAAGTGTACAGCACGCCGATGAACAGGTTTTAAGTCATAAAAGAATGCGTAGTGGCACGTGTTAGTCTCAGCGGCAGGAGAGAGGTGATGACGGGGTACTGTGATAACAGGGTGCCGTGTCATCATTAAGAGAGATGATGACAGGGTACCGTGATGACGGGGTACCGTGATGATGGGGTACCCTGTCATCATTTGAGCAGCGCCACATGCTTACCTGTGCTGTGACTCTGAGGCCTGTCACCTTTGGACGCTGAAGACTTAGGACTGGGGAGCTAAGACTGAGCCTGGACACTCGGATTGGGGGGATAAGTCAGTTATAAACTATGTATTTCAGATTCGGACAGATTCTATCAGTGACCAAGATCCAAGCAGAGCTGTTGTATCAACCAGTTCTTCCAAGAATTCCAACCATCAGTTGTATAACAAATGTTGTGGTTTCTAAAAAAAATAAAATAAAAGTGAATTTAAAAGTAGTTACCATAATTTGTGAACGGCGTTATATAAAACACACTGCAATGGCACATAGAGAGAGCTCCAGACTGACAACTCAATGAAGTTGCAATTATTACATCATCCACACTGACATTTGCAAACTATTACAAACTATTACAAGTTGCAGGATTTCATTACGGGCTCTATAGCTCTTCTCTATTTATCTGATGGCTTGGCAGCTCAAACTTAAAAGACATTTTAGAAAATGACATAGGAGACCAGGCATCATGGTGTCAGTCACATAATATTAACCGTGCTACTCTAGACAATGGCAAGAAATGCAGACCCGACAGGTTGTGCCTGAGAGTAGTTCCACTCAGCGCTAAAGACCAGCGACTATTGCTCTATATTTTTATCATGGTTTTGTAAAGATTTGGCCATTCAGTTGCCCAGATGACCCTTGAGGAAGTGTTAGAGTTTGGACCCGTGTGGCGAAGGCTTGGCTATCAGCCTACGGAGCTACCAGAAGTGATAGGAACACCAGGGAGGGAGCAAGCTAGGAGGAAGTGGAGCCACTGATGGTGTCCCCTGGAGCTGCCATCCAGGGAACCCTCTTTCCTTCGCTGTCTCCTAACTGCTGGAAGTAGCTTTCCTCAGCCATGTGCTTCCACAAGGAGACATTGCCTTACCAACAGGCCCCAGACCAGAAGGGTCAAGGGATGACAGACAAAAACCATGAAGCAAAATAAATTTTCACCTGGGCGTGGTGCCTTACGTCTTGAGAGGCTGAAGAAGTAGATTGAACCAGAATGAGTCACATGGGGAGATCTTATCTCAAAACATCAAATAAATAGTAAGTAACTATTTCCTCTTATTTATCTTGACCATTTTGTCACAGGGACAAAAAGCTGCCTAAGAGAAAGGGGGCACACAGCCTCTCTTTTTCAAAGATATGAACCATCATGGAGAAGTAATAGAGAAGGTAAGCGAGCTGTTCACGCTGGGGCGCTACCCAAGGTAAGGTAGATTAGCGCTCAGCTGGGTGACTGCTTTTCTCTCCAGTGCTACTCTAGACTGCACGGTCTTAGATGGAAGAGAAAGATGTTGAGGGAAAAAGGAGAACCTGTGGGCAAACATTTTCTCACGCCCTCTTGAGATCTCCTCTAGAGGATTTCTGTGTGTTGCACATCTCTGGTAGCTTGCGTGGAAGCTGCTTAAGCAGTGCAGTAATGAAACAACTTGGAAGAGCCCGCACCCCTCTTTCCTTTCGGCATTCCCACCCACTTCCCAGATGAGAGACCAGCATTTGGTCAGTGGGAAGGACTGTGGACTTTTATGATCCTCAGAGGTCAAAGGCCACAGTGATGGAATAGATTATGTCTCATTGTCTCTTCGGATTTTCCTTGTGGAAAAGACATCGGTACACAAGGCTTCTCGGAATGAAGATGTGTGTTAGGGAATCAGGAAGAAATCAGCCCAAATGATGATCATTTAGCTCACCTTGCAGACTTCCCACCCCATGTTCCTCTCCATTATAAATCAAAAGAGAAAAGTGCAGAGATGTATTTACACAGGCATTCCTAATCAGGACTTGGACTCCCTCTTTCCTTTCTTTCCAAACTACATTTGATATAGTTACAAGGGTGGCCCAAACTTGCTTTTTCCATTCGTGTGTGTGTGTGTGTGTGTGTGTGTGTGTGTGTGTGTGCACATGTACCATGGCAAATGTATATGTCAGAGGACACCCTGTGGAAGTCATTCTTCCCACCCCTCTATGTGATGGGTTCTGGGCTTGAACTCAGGTCATCAGCCTTGGCAGCAAACATCTTTACTAGCAGAGCTATTTCAGTCCCTTCCAATTTACTTTCTTTTTTTATTTAATTTATTTTATTTTATTTTACAACATAATTCAACTTTACATATCAGTCATAGATTCCCCCGTTCTCCCTCCTCCCGCCCCCCAATTTACTTTCTAAGATAAGATCTTTTACCAAACTAGGCACTCACCCATTGATTTGGCACTGCACAGTACAGTTCCAGGATCTGCTGGTGTCTGTTCCCCGCCCCTGTGCTGGGATGCAGGTGTACACCTCTACAACCAGCCTTCACGCGGGTGCTGGGAATGTGAACAGGTCTCTGTGCCTGTGCAGTGGGCTCCTCACAACACAGCCTCTACCTCCGCGGCCCATCTACTGTGTTCAGTGCTTTGGTTTTCATTTCTGCTCCATCATCAGCCCTGAGACGTTTTTTTCTCCTCAGGCCCCAATTATCCGGGCACAGACTCAGCCTCTGAGCTCTGTACATTATTAGCTTCACAGAAAACCTGCTCACACTTTCAGATCCCGTTGGCTCCTCTCCTGGGAGGCAGAGCACCAATCCTCCACACCTGCAGCAGGATAGGCGTCTCTGTTTGCGGGCTGGGGGATTTCTCCAACTGTAACCTGCAGTTTGGGAAGTCACCGTTTGCCTCTCTTCATTTCAGAATCCATCCATCAATTTCTCAATAGAAAGATGGTGTTTACTAGTGAACTTTAGCCTTTCTGAGGTCAACAGCCCCATGAAGCAATTTCCTGGATTTGGAAAGGTGAGGATCGGATCTTTCCTGGCTGACCTCTGAGGTAGAAGGTGAGCCTTCCATTCCTAACCCACACTGTGTTAAGATGCCTCTCCTCTCCTGCCTCAGTTCTAATGGCCCCCACAGCTGCCCTCACCACTTATATAGCTCACTCACAAAAGCTACAGGTCTTAGTGAGTAATTTCATTCATTCACTCAACAGATTTTCTTCCATTTTCTGTCATGTGCCAGTCTTTGTGACAGAGCTGAGCACTGACAGAAACCAGAGATTTCCCACTCTCAGGTACTTGGACCAGCTGGAGAGACATGGAGGTTACGACTGCTAGGACACGGGTTCAAAATGTACAGAGCTTGAGTGTTGCTGGAGTGAATAACTAGATACACCTCAACAAACAACTAAGTGATCAGTTACTCAAGGGTTATATCCTCCAGGGAAGGAGAGGGCTTAAGGGAGGGTGGGATAACAAGAGGGGAAATGTCATGTAAAGTCTCCCATGCAGAATCAATCATGCAAGCATGCATGTGTGTGTGCACGTGCACATGCACATGTGTGTGATATATGTGTGCGTGCATTGTGTACAAATGTATGTGCATGCATGTGCCTGTGGGGGGGGCTGTGCTCCTATGCACGTGCATGTGTTTGCAAATGTGTGTGTGTGTGTGTGTGTGTGTGTGTGTGTGTGTGTGTTGTGACATGAAAGTAGAAAAGACACTATTTGGAGGAGACAGAGGGATGTAGGAAGGCAGTATGGAAAGGGGTAAATATAAATATATATAAGGTATATATATATAACATACACATATGAAAACATCATCATGAAATTTATACTTTTATATGTTAATAACAACAATGAAAAGGTAGGAAAACAACACTAAGGCATAAACTTAACCCAGAAGGTGAGAGATCAACACACTGGAAAAGTACACACCCAAACACAGATAAATGGAAAGAGACCCCACGTTCACAAATGGGAAGAATTAATATTGTTTATACTACTCAAAATGATCTTCGGATGTAATGCAGCTGCTATGAAAATGCATGGCACTTTTCACTAAAGTGGAACAAAAACTCACTAAAATTTTTTGGAACCACAAAACACCCCAAATAGAAAAGGCAATTTAATGAAAAAGGGCATAGCTTGAAGCTTCCTATTTCCTGTCTTCAAACTACACTACAAATCTATAGTGATCCAAACAATGCCAGTGGTACAAGAGACACACAGACTGGCGGACCAAATAAATCACACACGTAGGTTGGATTAATTTTCGACAGAGTTGCCAAGAATCTCCAGGAGAAGGATGTGCTCTTCAATAAATGATGGATACCCACATGCTTAAGGGGATCAGGGCCAGAGACGGCTCACTGAGGAAAGGCGCTTGCTGCCTGATGACCTGAATTCCGTCCCCAGAACCCACATTGTGAAAGGAAAGCACCGGGTACCACAAGGTGTCCTATGATCTGCGCCCACCTGACAGACATGCACTAGCCCACACCCACATATATGCAGAATAAATGAATGCATAAATAGTTGTAATAAAAATTTAAAAAACAGAACAGAGTTAGACCTTTGTCTTATACCTCATAAAAGTCAACTCAAAATGCATAGAAGACCTGCAAATATAAAGCTATGAAATAAAAAAATTTTAAAGAGAAGAAAAGCTCTTTAACATTGGTCTGAGGAATGCTTTTTTAAAACCTAAAGTCCAAAGCTCAAGAAACAAAATTTAAAAAAAAAAGTAGATGAATGGGATTACATCAAAATAAAGTGTTTCAGTGCAGCAGGAGGGAGAAATCAGTGAACTAGATATGTGATCAAGGGTTAGTACTTAAAATATACAAGGAACTCAAGAACTCAGTACCAGGGCATGAAACAACCTGAAGAGAAGACAGGCAAAGGACTGGGCTAGGCACCTCTCAAAGGACGACATATGATGGCCAACAGGTGTACAAAAATGTGCTCAGCATGACACATCACCAAGGGACGTAAGTGCCTGTCAAAATCACTGTGAGGGGGCTAGAGAGGACTCCTCAGCTAAGAGCATTTGTCCCTCTCACAGAAGGCTGGAGATCGGTTCCCAGCACCCACTTCTGATAGCTCATGACTGTCACAACTCTAGCTCCAGGACATCTGCCGCCCTCTTCTGGTCATGGTGTGCACCTGCATACACACATGCACACACTCCCACACACATGCACACACACACCCCCACACAAGTAAACAAAACTAAATCTTAAACAAAATCTACCGTGAGATAGGTCACTCAAGGATTAGCAAGGACAAAGAAAAGAAGGAACACTTTAACACTGTTGAAGGACGTAGTTTATGCAGCCACTATGGAAAACAGTATGGAAGTTTCTCAAAGAAAAAGAAAGGTTAGAACTATTTCTGACCCAGCAAGTCTGCTGCTGGGTGTATCTCCAGAGGAAGTGAAACCAGTGTGTTGAAGAGATGTTTGTAATCTCATGCTACTCATGGCAGAGCTTACAATAGCCAAGATCTATGTCTATCAATACATGAAGGAAGAAAGATAACGTGGTGTGTACACACACACACACACACACACACACACACACACACACAAAATGCAAATGTATTGTTTACCACTCTAAAGGCCATGAGACCTGGGAGAATGGGGCCAAAAATGCGGTGGACTAATGTCTCATGCAGTAGCCAACTTTATTCAGAGCATCGGTTTAGACACTTAGGGTTAAGAGGAGACACGTGAGTGAAGTGTACAATCACTAGGCAAGCCACGTGAGGCACAACCATGTGTTCCCACAGAGACCTGTAAATAGATAACAACTGCTTGTTATAATGAACAGTCTGAAGTAAACTCACTCCTCTCCACTGTACGTGGGAGGGGCATGGAAACACATTCCAAGAGCAATTGCATGCTTTAAAGAAACGGAGGTCACCAGGATCGTGTTTTGTTTTCTTGGAGTGTTCTCACAAGCACTCAGAATTCTCCTCACATGACTTCATCCTTGGACTGTGTTCCCATCAGGTATATGTATACACAATGAAAATTACACACACACACACACACACACACACACACACACACACACACACATGCAATTCAGTCTTAAAAAGAAAGGAAAACTTGTTTTTTGTAGCAATATGGATAATTTGGAAGATATCATTGTTTGTGAAATAAGCCAGGCATAAACTCTTTTCCATAGTATATGACCTCACATGCAGGTTGTATGTTGTTGTGTTTTGAATGAGAATGAGAAATGTGCTCCTGTGTTTGAGTGCTTGGTCCCCAGATGGTGGCACTATTATTTGGGAAGGTTGCGGAACCTTTAGGAGGAAGGAAGCCTTGTTGGAGGAAGTGGGTCTCTGGGAGTGGCCCTTGGGTTTTATACCCAGGCCTCATGTCCTGCTCACTCTCTGCTTCCCGACTCTGGATAAGATGTGACCAGCCAGCCTTCCCTGCCCGCTGCCATATCTTCCCTCAAGATGGACCATAAGCTCTTAGAACTGAAAGCCAAAATAAACCTTTTAGTTCTTAAGTTGCTTTTGTCAGAGTATTTTATCACAGTAATTGGAAAATGAATTAGGACATATGTGAAATCTGAAAAAGTGAACTCATGGGGGGGTTTCTAGAATTGTGATTACCAAGGATTAGAGAGGAGATGGGAGATGCTGTGTGAAAGACAAAATTTTAGATAGGAGAGTATCAGAGCTCTATTCTGTAAGATAGTGCTTATAATTCAGTGTTAATAATTTATATTTTATTATATATAAATTATATAAATATATTAATAATTTAACACGAATTATATTTTCAAAAATAGCTATGAGAGTAGATTAAGTCTGTGAGCTAAGGTAATACATTACATCACTTACGTGTATTTCAGAACATGTTGAATGTGATCAACATACACCATCATTACATTAATTCCATGTTACTTATCTTAAATTCACCCTAGTTTATGAGTTTATGACTGCATGATTGTCTAGCATTTCTGGGGAAAATTCCAATGCAGAAATGCTCGTCTGCTCAGGAGACTTGGTGTCTGCTGAACTTTCTGACTCTTCAGTGCTCGGCACCCTTTTTACATTTGCACTTACTCACCATTTGCTCTCTTTCTTGAACGGGGACTGAATGACTTCTTGTCTAGTATTTCCATGTTCAATATTTGAGAATACTTCTGGGGTCATGTGATTCTTCAGGAAAACACAACATCTTACAGGCCAGAGTGTTTATTTCACCAACATCGTTTATATAAGATTTCATGTATCAAAGATGAAAATTAGTATTTGATTCTTAGCAAACATGATTGTTCTCGTCTCTCTGATTATGCTACTTAACACGATGGAAGGGTATGTTATTTATTCCATGCACTGAATCAACTGTCTTCCCATAGACCCCTCTAAGTCTCTAGAGTAAGTTTTAATACCTTAATTTTTTTCAGGTAGGGAAATTGAAATCCCCAAGAATGAAGAGCTCTTGCCCGAGGGTCGTGGGTAGCACCTGGCAGAGTGGGAGCTGCCTGAGCCCACTCCCCACGTCACCGTGCCCCTGAACCGTGGTCCTCCATTTCCCCAGGACCTTCAGCTCCTCCCCCTGGGTGCTAGCCTGCTTCTAGCACCGGGTTGTGGCACTTGCTACCGAGTCATCAATTAGGATAGTATATTCAGGAAAAACTATTTCTTGGAAGAACTCAAGACTTGCTCACTCTGTCTCACTCCAATGGCTTTCTCTGTTACTTGGCTGTCAAGTAGCACAGTGGACTTATAAGTTCTTGAGCTTGGAGATGCTCTCCTGAGAACGTGTTCTTTCCTTTAATTGAAGTCTTCATCTTTGGCTGACTTCCAAGAGGTCTACCAGATTTCTTTTTCTTTTCTATAACTGAAGCAGATTATATATGACATTCCAAATCATTTTTCAAGTTGCTATTTGGTACTAGAAGCCAGATTTCTAAGCAAACTGCATTGGAAAAGCCCAAAGCGTAGACCCAGAAGCAACAAGTAAGCCTTTAGAAGATGTTTTTAAAGCTTTCCTTGGGAAAACTACAAACACATACACACACACACACACACACACACACACACACACTACATACACACATACACTACTCACACACACTACACACACCACAACACACACACCACACACACACACCACATACACACTACACACACACACCATACCACACACACACCACATACACACAGACACACAGACACACACATACACCACACCATACACACACATGCCACATATACATACACACACATACACACACAGCACACCACACACACCACACCACACACACCACATACACACAAACACTACTCACATACACTACACAGACACACACACACACACACACACACACACAAATACACATTCTCATACTCTTCATTTCAGTGGTTAAGACTGGACTTTCCTAAACTTTTTACATATGTTACTTTCCAAGGATATGCCTCAAGGGACATAATTGTCTCCTAACTGGGGCCCAACGAAATCTCCATCATGAAACTTTGTATTCTCTCCTGTGAAGCTTACAGAGAAGGTCCCGTGGTCTTCCTCTATGCTTTTCTCTGTTATTGCTCTTTATGTCCTGGTTTATTTCATACCATAAAATAAATACAGTGAGTGCATAGGAAGGGGAGTTGCTTAGAGCTCTTTCCTTATTTGAAGCAAAGAGCACACTGAATTCTTACTTGCCAGAACAACTCCTGGTGTTTAGTAGAGGCCAGAACAATATTTATCAAGTCAATTAAAGTTAGAGTAAAGCATGGCCATGTCTTATTCTTCACCCAGACTCCAAGAGTGGAGTCAAAGTGACCTTTGCCCCTAACTAAAGTGGCACGTGATGAGCGGGTTCATTTTACTTTCCTGTTCCATAGAGCAACAGACCAATTAAGCATAGGATAAAACAGATGGGAATTGGGACTTTACAGGATCCTGGGAGGGTCCAAGGGCCTCTGAGACCCACACTAAAGTGAAGACTGGAAATGTCTGTCTCTTAAAAAGTTTTGCTAGCCTCGGGTGACAGTGTTAACACAGTGTTAGGCTGCCTTTTCCACAAAACCAAACAGAAGAAAAATGATCTAGCCCACCCCGCACTGCCCACAGGCTGACTGAGGCAGCAGGATTGCTGTAGGGAAGAAGGGGCCAGACTGCGAGGAGGTGGCAGTTTCCTAACAAAGGGTATTGTCTGAACAGTTTTATTGAGTGTGGGACAAAGAGGAGGAGGAGAGGAGGAGGGGAAGAGGAGGATTTCATACTGAACATTTATTTGGAAGTTCTGGGCAGATTAACTTTTGGTACAAGTCAGAACTCCAAACTTTATGGGGAATGGTACATACACTCCAAAGACCAACAGGAGAATTTAAGTTAGATGTGATTAGTATGAAGAAAGTTACATTTATTGTACTCTTATGTATAATTGATCACATGAAAGGCCTTTTGTAACTATAAAAGAGACAGCCTATTAAATTGTTTTACCCGGAGGATTATACAAATTTGCGGGTCTCAGATTGGATCACCAGCCTATTGGTTTCCTAGCGGCATGAAATCATTAAGGTGCTTATTTTAATTCATATATCTTCCTTGTTATTTATTATGAAGCAGATAGCTCCTCCCCATCTTAGCTTTATTTTAAGCATCAGAATCAATGGTTCGGTTTCTTCTCCAGTAAATAACGAGACTGATGCTTGTGGCTCCACAGGCCACCTCTGACAGCGCATGAAACAGAAAATCATGCTTGAGACCTTCAGTCACAGTCTGTAGAAAAAGTCAGAGGCCACCAGCATCTCCTGGTTCGAGGACAGGGGCCATACGCCCTTCACATTGTGCGGCACAAATTAGCTGGGCTTGTTCTGCACCATCCCATTGTCCAGATGTGAGCATGCCTGGGTAGTAAAGGTTGATTACAGACGGCACCTGGCCCTTGTGCACAAGCAAACCGGCTCCTCTGCTTATGACAGAGAAGGTGGTTAAGGCTGGCTGTCGTTTCGTATTTATTTCAAATGGCCCAGAGAACACGTAAGCTTGAACTTAACCCATAGACGATTCGGGAGGGCACAGCTGCACACCACAGCCTGCATTATTGTCTTCTCTCTTGATGTACTTTTTCCATTGGAGAAATGCACAGAGCAGACCCCTGTCAGGAGAAGTGAGGAGCTGGAATCGGATGGTTGTGCTAATGTACGAAACTTCTCTAGTTAAGCCCGTCACACTTCTTCCAGACCCCATAACTTGCACCCAGACTCTCATTTTAGAGGCATTGCCAAAACTTTCAGATGTGCCAAGGACAGTGCCACTCTCTCCTGTTCCCTTTGTCCCCAAAGCAATCCGTGCAGTATGCTGATTTCTGCTTGGTACCAGATCAATTCCACTTAGAATTTTAACTGGGAGGTCAGAAGGTATATGGGTATCTATAAATCTAGAGCTCTGTCAGTCTATTGCAATTTGAGTGAGAGAGAGAGAGAGAGAGAGAGAGAGAGAGAGAGAGCTAAATAAATGACATGCAGTTTTAAACAGAGTCTCTCAGTTACTATTAAACATTAAAAAAAAACCAAGATATTAAAGTTGGAAAAGGTAACTTCTAAAGATCATTTTGTGCTTGGGATGATAATTGCTTTATGACATTTTGGTGTCGTTACAACATGAAATGAGGAGGGTAAAATGTTTCCAGAGTGTTTCTTTGGATGCCCTGTTAGGAAGCTATTAAAAGTCACGATGATGCTGGCAAAATGATTTCAGTGTGTGCCTCTGGATACCTGCTCAGGAAAGAGTAATGAGCCGAGGCTACAGGGCAAATGATTCCAATGTGTGCCTCGAAGAACGGACGGTTTCCAATTCTGTTGTGTTCAAACTGTATTGCAAGACTAAACTCACAAGCAAAAATGTCAGGGGTGGGAAAACGTGGAGATCGGTCTCAATTATGACGTCACAATGAAATGAGACAATCACATGAATCATAAGCATCAGAAATGAACTCAGTCCCCCTTGAACCCAGCCTGTCCACGTGATGGCGATCCCTCGAGGCAGTCTCGTTCCGCTCACCAGGACTAACAATGAAGGTCTTTATTGAACTTTTTTTTTTTAATGGTTTTATGTATTAAGAGGTTTAAAAACAGTATGTTCTGTGCTAAAGAGGAGGCCGGTCTGTGTCTGAAATTTAAAGTCTGCTTTAACACAAGAAAAAAAAGTCTATTTTCTTTAGAAGATTGGAAACTCAATAACTCCAGCCTCAGGAAAAGACGCCTTCATAGTCTTCCTCGTTGCCCCCAGAAATGGTAAATGAAAACCTGAAACAGAGTCTGCCAAAAAAAAAAAAAAAAAAAAACCCTCTCAAACATATTTAAGAGTCACAACCATGCACACACCAACATTCTGCATCTCTTGAGTCTCTCCCGGTTTCCCCAGATGTTACCTCCTGCTGTGTAATCTCCTCGTCCAAAGAGGCCCTAAGACTGGAAACATCTGGGATGTTCCGTTATAGGAGTCCGTGCTCAGAGACAAGCAGGGTGAAAGCTAACGTTCCTTCCTTCCCGGCAGTCCATAAAACCAGGCTCACTTTTCAGATGCTCGCCAGGAGGTCAGTGTTTGTAAAATGCAACCAATTTTCACAGTCTTCTGGGCCCACATTTTTTCTTTCAATGTGAAGTGGAGCCTTGCTTTGTGTGAGCCAGCGTTCATTTATATGTAAAGGTGTGTGTGTGTGTGTGTGTGTGTGTGTGTGTGTGTTGTTTATATGTACTTGATGACTCCAAACCATGGTGACTGTCTCCATCATTGTTATGATAAGAAAATGTGGAGTTTGTTTAGCCAGGACTCAGAAATAAAGAAATAAGAAATTAGTTGAGATTAATATCTCCCATCACAAACCCAGCGGGGGAGGTGGGTCTCATTGGCTCCTGGCAGCAGAGTACGCCGGTAGAACCATTAGGCACCATGCCACGTTCCTTCTCCTCCCATGGTACCACCACACACATTTCCCCCAAACCCTCTCTTCTGTCGCAGTGATGTGACAAGGTGAGGAATCTACATTATCAAAAAAATGGATGGCACAGAGTGAGTGGGCTGAGGTCTCCTTCGACCAACAGTATCATGGAAAAGACAGCTGGATATGTTCTTTCTGTCTTATTTGCAATCTCTGATTTTTACCTAATTCTGTTTTGTTTCTAAACAAAATAACTGTGGTTTTCGATTAGCTGAACATGAATCCAAAGAAAGAAAGAAAAGGAGCCCTATTCAGTTTCAACCCAATTGCAATCATGTGCAGTTTATGCAGAGCTGGTCCCATAAGGTTCTTTCTAGCAGCCACACATCATAGCTGTCTTACTTTTGAGTGCACGCTCTACATGCTATTTGTACAGCAAATTCAATGAATAGCACATTTCTCAGAATATATGTATGGGTGTGTTTCTGTTTATATATGCTGTAGTGACTTAAGCCATGGTGGCTGGAAATATGGTAAGAAAATGTGAAACGCCTTTAATCCATACTCAAAATTATAGAAATATATTTTAAAAGATCTCATTTCACCTTTAATTACATGAATGTGTATTCTGTATAAACATGTGGATGTGAGTCAGGTGCCCTTGGAGAACAGAAGAGGGCATCAGATCCTCTGGAGCTGGAGTTACAGGTGACTGTGAGTCACATGATGTGCGTACGAGGCACTGAACTCGGGTCCTCTGCAAGAGCTGCAGGCTCTTCCGGGCTGGCCACCTCCCCAGCCCCAACAGTTTGTGCTTCTCCTTATTTTGAGAATTATCGGTAGCTGCTTATTTAGGGAGAGATATTCCCCTTCAGGACTAGATCCATGAGATGTTTCTGACTACATGAACCCTTCAGCCTTGCTCAGCAATGCTACCAAGGCCCTCAGAGAAGACTCAGTTTTGTTTCTTTGCCATTTAATGTATTTCAGAAGCCCCTCAGAGAAGGTGCTACTGTAACCAAGTGGTATTGTTATTAAAGTTATTATATGCATATGCACTGCCACTTACTTTTGAAGAGTAAATATTTGTGCTAATTATATCTGTGTCATCCACTGTGCTAATTATATCAATATCAACATGTTGATATTGATATAATTAATTAGCACAAAGCTTTACTCTTCAAAAAATACATGGCGGCATCTCTGATTCATTCACTTTGAGAGGAACAGGAGTGAAGTACAGTCTAGAGGGCTATATTTAGGCCCCGATATTCAACCAGCTTTAATAATCACCTCATATTGTAGGAGGCCTTAGAGAAGTCACACGATGTTTTTCCAGGGCTCCAGGGAATTGGATGCTAGGATGAAAAGCATTTGAGGAGCTTTCCCCCAACATTCTGCATCGTGATTAACTGACTCTCCAAGAAGTGAGCTTCCCATAATTAACCCTAAAGACCCCAGTAGAAAGGTAGGTGGAGTGAATTAAAGCATCAAAACATAGAGGGAGGAATTCTCTGAACCAACTGCCCTTATTCAACAATGTTCTACCTGAGCCGGGTGGTGGCGGCGCACGCCTTTAATCCCAGCACTCGGGAGGCAGAGACAGGCGGGTCTCTGTGAGTTCGAGGCCAGCCTGGGCTACCAAGTGAGTTCCAGGAAAGGCCCAAAACTACACAGAGAAACCCTGTCTCGAAACTCCCCCCCCCCAAAAAAAAAAACCAATGTTCTACATGTAAGATTTTGAAAGGGGAAACCGCCCAGCTATAAGAATCAGAAAGGCAAAAGAAAAAGATATGGTCATGAGGACTTGAGAAGTGTGCTGAGTTCAGTCTGAGCACCCACCCCCCCCCCTTATGGAACACAGTTCCCTGTAGTCACATGGTGAAGGACACTAATTGTGGTGGCTAATTTTTGTCGCTAACTTGACACACCTGAGAAGAGGGAGTCTCAGTTTAGGAATTGCCTTGATCAGACTGACTGTGGTCATGTCTGTGAAGTGTTTGCTGAATCGCTAATTGATGGAGGAGAGCCCGGCCCACTGTCTGTGGTGCCATTTTTAGGCATCTGGACTTGGTTTGTCTAAGGTACCAGCAAGCCAGAGGGACCGAGCCAGGAACCAGCGCTCATCCACAGCTCCTGCCTGACTTCCCTCAAGGATGGACTGTGACCAGGACATGTAAGCCAAACCAACCCTTCCCTCCCCAAGTTGCTTTTGGTCATGGTGTTTATCACAGTCACAGGAAAGAAACTTGGGACAATAATTTTCATTTATTGTTTTCGCCCTGCATCTAAAACAGTGCAGAGGGGTCTCCATGTGTCATTTTATTTAATGTTCACAACTTTATAAAACACAGTATTCTTGTTTCATAGAGGAGAAAACTGAGACTTGAGGAGCACAAAGCATCTGTCCCAGCTGCACGGCTTGTGCCTGGGACAGCCTAGAATGCTAGTCACATCTTTGACCCACTGTCCTTTCTGCCTCCCTAGTGGCTGTACACAAGTAACTCTGGAAGAGGTGTTCTTGGGCTTGTTCACTAGGGCAGGAAAGGCAATGCCTTGCAGCATACAGTCCTGGCTCCCTGTAAGACCATACAGGCCTGCCCAGAGAGAAATATCAAACGCAACTGTGCCACAGCCAGGAAGTCGGCAAGCACAGAGCTAAGATGCAGTCCTTTCCTTACACCTGGATTCATGAGTCAAATTTTGAAAATGATACCAGAAAATTACGAAAAACACCAAACTTCTAAAATTTTACTAAGGGGTACCAATCATAGGCCAATTTAAGAACACAGAGTTTCATGTTATATTTTATTTATTCTTTGAGAATTTCACGCATGATCATGCTCAACTGCCTGTTTTCTCACGCCCTCTGAAGACTTGTGCTTGGCGCCTTTGCATGTCAATCATGCTCCTTCTCTCCTGAGTCACTGACTCCTTCAGTGTGCCCGGTTCCTTTCTTCTCCCTTCTCCCTTCTCCCTTTTCCCAACCTCCGCGAGTCTGGGTTTGCTCTTCTCAGAGTATTGCACGACATTCCTCCTCTAAGTGTTCTCCCAGCTCCTACCTGGACATTTCCACCTTCTTCAGCCTTTTCCTACCCTGTCCAGTATTCGGCAGTAAAGGACCGCCCTGCGGCCGTTGCCTATCTCCCTCCCTCCCGTCTTACTTTGTGATCCTCTCGTCTGCCTATCCGCACTTAGAGGACACTGCCTTCAAAGAGGCATTTGTGGGCATCGTAACACTTTGAATATGTGTTTTTATTTCTTTCCCTGTGGAGTTAGCAACATCCATGGTCATGGTCAGAATCAGCACTTAAAAGTGCTTTTCATCTTCAAAGAACTCCATGTTAGATGGGGCCCTTAAGGTGGGTTTGGCTCAGAGGCCGCTCTGGTCAGGTAGCTAGATGCATTAATTAATGACATGTGCTCCATCTCAGACAAGGGTCACAGACAGATTTATCATGTCCTTTGATTTACTCTGACCAGTTTTGTCCTTGTCATCCCTTCAAAAGCTGTAGTCCATGACATGCCTTTTTGGTGGGGTGACACTTCAAAGTGGTCCATGCTCTTGGTGGAAGGTTCTCCATTTCGTTCCTTTTAGGGCCACTTTGCTCTTCAATTCACTCAGAGAGGGAAGCATCCTTTAGAGATTTCACTCACGCTCCCGCCCCGCCTTTCTTCTTCCTATAGCCTTCTTGTCAATGAATGCCTCAAGAGTAAACCCGGGCACTGTGCTGTCCTTATTCTGCAGGGACAGTCACTTAGACTCTTCCTCCTTTGTATGTTTTCCTGTCTCAAGCCATCCCTCCCATCCTCGAGGTTGGCTTGGGTCACGGGGTAGAGAAAACTCCCTTTGGAAAGCAATCCCAGAGAACCTAGGACCTTGGGTGACTTGGCACTCCCAGACACTTCCTGGTCTCTGCCTCTTCTGCCTCTCCACTTCCTGTGGAAGGCTCTTCCTCCCCTCTCCACTTCCTATGGAGGGCTCTTCCTCCCCCTCTCCCGGCTCCCTTTGCCCCTTCCTGATTTCTGTCTTGTCGTTCTTATTGCTCTCCTTCCCCACCTTCCTCAGCCATCTTTGCCTCCCTCCCTCCTTCCCTTCCCAATGTGAGCCTCTTGCAGATTTAAGTAACTTGCCCCAGGATACAAATAGTCAGAGCAGGATTTGAACACTAAGCTGAGCGATTTACTAGTCTGCTTTCTCTTTCTCAGCTTTGAAAGGAACGGGTTCATTAATTTGTAACACAGCACGAATCATTGATAAGCCATTGAATGTGTTATCCATCCCTGGAGAAAGTCACACCACCTCCCTAGGCCCATCCCCTCATACATAAAGCAGAGGGGTTAGTCTGCTAATAGGATCTTCTGGTTCAATTTAAGCCTGTAGGTATGATAATTAGAATGAGAGCTTCAGTGTCCTTGTTTCAACACAAGGATAATAACTACCTCATAAGTTTGGGGTAATAATTACATTAGAGAATGCACATAAGACCCAGCATGACTTTCTCACACAGAGTAATTGTATAAAAAGAGATCCTTGCCATTCATGCATTGTGAAACTATTAAGGTCAAACACTTTGCTAGGCGCTTAAGCTTTCAATCCTTACTTTATTCCAGTGGGGAGAGAAAAGGATCCCGTGACTTCATTTATGTTCTGATATATAACATCTCTTCACCCTATCTGTGATACCTTTGAGCATGAGTGACTGAGAGCCAAGGGGTATGTTTGGGGGCAGAATATTCCCAGGCATTACAGAGAATGCTTATAGGCAGTTACCAAAGGGACTCTGCTCATAATATTCCTTCCTGGAAAATCATCCAAGGTTGGACCACTTCCACAAATAGGACCAGGAAAATTCCCATGGTGCTTAAGCACTTGCTTCCAGGGGGTGAGGGGTCAACTGCTGCTCCCTTTTCCCAGGAGAGAAGCGCAAGTTCTCCCACGGGCCACAGGGCACAGGGAGAGTTGACGTGGTGTGTGGGAAAGTGAACAGTACTGGACGGGGAGACCTGGGTTCTCCACCCAGCTCTGCACCGACCTGTTGGGATTCTGGGAAAGCTATTCTACCTGCCCAATGAGAGGAACCGTTTCCAGGCTCACTGAACAGAACCACCAGAGACTTATACAAAGCTGCCTCGGCCCTTCATTAGCGTTTCTGATTGAGTCACTTTGGAGGAGGGCCCTGGCATCAGTAATGTCTAAAAACTTGCCAGGTTGTTCTAATATGCAGCCAGCACCGAAACCATTTGGCTAGGTGAAGTTCCATTATCTCCTATGTTAACCAAGCCTCTTATTCTCTAAATTCAGGTTTGAAGGCTGAACCTGAATAGAGATACTAGTCGCTATGAGATATTCTTCTTCATAAATCTCTTAGCCATTTTCTGTTTGGGTGGAGAACCAGCAGTGTTTTGTGCGTCTGACTTGTTCTTATCACATGCCTACTACATGTAGGCTGCTTGAAGACGCCAACAAACAGCTGGATTCCCATGGGCTCAGCTGCCTCAAAGCTCAAGCGTCTCCCTGCATCAAATTCACACCATCCTCTGGGGCATGATCAGAAGCTCGGAGTACTTTTCCATCTGGAAAAGCCACCAGGGAGGACGAGTCTGCAACCACAGCAGATGAGGCATTTGGCTGACCTCCTGTCTCCACTGATAACCGCCCAGGGACCGGGTGAGAACCAACCTTCTTTGCAACCCTGGCATTATCCCTTCTACTCTAACTCACCCACAATTCCAAGAGGTCAGGGGAGCCACCATTAGAGTCCAAAGAGGGCAAGATGTTTGCTGTGGTGTTGACTCTGGAGAGAGAAGCAACACTCCTAGGTACTCAAAAGATTTGCATCTGAATACAAGGCAATATTGTTAAGTTTTCAGACATGTTTAGGTTAATTCCTCCTAAATCCAAATACTTATTCATAGCGCATTTCTTTCCAGAAAAGATTTAAGGCAAAGGATCAAAAGTTGGCTAGACACCAAAGCCTATCTCCTTCAGACAAAAGCTAGATTGATGGTCCACAGAACTGTCTAGAAAGGTGCTCTCCAGCTTGCATCTGGGGGATGCCTGTAATCATTTCTAGACTCTGCACATAGTGCATTAACTCTATCATGGGCTCTGTCGCTCTCTCTGCTTCTCTTCCTTCTTCTAAACTCCCAGCATTTTTGAGGGCCACTGAGCAGTAGTGTGTGAGGGAGATACCCGCTTATAGTCTGGGAACCGCGAATAGGAAGATATGGTTAAGTACAGCTGTAGAACAAGAAGCCAGTATAGAATAGGTAGCCTCAGAAAACCGAGTCCTTAACTCTCTGGCAATGAACATACATTCCCCAATGGTAAGAAATTTCCAACGTAATTTTCATATTATAACAGAAGAGACTTTAATGTCCTATACTTGTTGACCATATTGTACCACATTAACATAAACGTAGACATCACACAGATCACAAAGATGGGCAAATCCCAATGCTTTAAGAACATCTCTTGCTGTAGGGAAATTGCTTATTGGTATAATTCTAAAATCCTCCCCTAAGTTTCCAGGCAACATTCTCTGCTTTGAGGGTTACCGTGGAAAAGTGTGGAGAGCGTTGGGAAAGGCCAATGACCTCATTTAACGGGCGAGGAATCTGAAACGTAAAGTCATCTCACAACCCACCCAAATGATGTGGCTAGTCAGAGGCAGAGCTTGCCCTAGAATGTGCATCTTCTTCCCACTGGATGCCCCAAGGTTCCGTCCGGATGGGAGAGAACGTTGCTGAGACTGAGGCAGAGTGTTTAACTGTGAACTGAGTGGGAACACTGGAATAGGGTGAGGAATTATGTGTGCAAGTCCACATCCACGACCTGCACCACACTGAACTTGTCTGTGACTTCTGCAGGCTTCAGTGCTGGCTCTGGCACCAGGAGATAAGGATGCAGATGAACTGTCTCTGAGGACTGTCCCAGGACTGTCACTTTGGTACCTGACACTTCCCTGTGTTTGATTGTACGATCATTCAGCCTGGTACCGGACTGAATCGGAGTCCATGCTGCTTGACTTGCCGGTGGCTGAAGAAGCTTGTAAGAGTCTGACATTATCAACCCGTGTGTGTATGTGTGTGTGTGTGTGTGTGTGTGTGTGTGTGTGTGTCAGTCTGAGTTCACTAACCAAACTACTCTCTTTCTGAGACAAAAATCTACGGCCCTATTTCCTTTGTGTCCTTGACGGTAGTGATGAATATTTATTCCATGAACGAGCTCTTGGCCTTACTGACCCCCTAGGGGAAGCACAAAGAGGATAACAAGGAGTACCACCATAGTCATTCAGTCAACTTCGGAGAAGTTCATTCAGGCCTTCCCAATCTTCGCATTCAGCCACGGGCTGAAAACCTTTTTTAAAATTGCATCTGCACTGAACACTCACGGACTCATTTCTCTGCATCGATGCCCCGAACAGTACACGTATTTACACAGCATTTGCATTGTATTAGGTATCAGAAGTCATCTAGAAACAACTGAAAGTATATGGAGGCTAGAGGTAGGTGATATGTAAATTCTACACCATCTTCTGTGAAGGACTTGAGCATCCTTAGATTTTGGTACCCACAGGGGTCCTGGAACCAATTCCTCGGTGATAGTATCGGATGACGTTATTGCAATTCTAGGACATCTAAACCATTTTTGCTTCTTACTGAGAGATGGAGGTTATTGAGAGGCATTTATCTAGATAATGAATGAGGAGAATAGCTCAGACTTAATACTCTTCAGAAAAAGACTACTTCCAATGTGAAGGCATAGACAATTTTATAGGAATACATCATGAAATATTTTTCATACTAAGTAACGCCAAAGTTTATTATGCACATTTTTAACAAAAAAATAAAGAACAAAAGCCATCTATGGCTGCTAAGATAGCTTGGCAAGTAAAGGTGCTTGCTGCCAAGGCTTACAACCTGAGTTCCATCCTGAGAGCCACGAGGTGGAAGGACAGTACCAACTCCTGCAAGTTGTCCTCTGCCCACCACACACGTGCTGGGTTACACGCCCCCCTGGCCCAAACAAACAAACAAACGAAAGCACAGCAGAATAAAAGGAGCCACCCCACTCATACACAAATGAATAATGTCTTTTTATAGTTATTCTGAAGCCCCAGGAAAATTCTTTTGAAAGAGATTGAGAATAATCAATAGGAAGCTTCCGTCATCCAAAGGCGATCCAAATATCGTCACTGCTTTCCCCAGCATGAAAGTGCTCTGTTCTATGGAAGTCCTTCCCACAGTGCTGAGTGGCCTCTTGTTTTTCCTTGCCTTTCTGCTGGATAAGAAATAAACTGTGTGTCTATCACTTGGCTCCATCAGCTTGACAAAAAAACATTCCCTTAGAGGAAGAAAAATGTTTCTCCCTGAATTCCTGACTGGGTTTTTGTTTTCCTGGGATTTGTTTGTTTTGTTTTGTTTTGTTGCTGCTGCTGCTGTTTATTTGTTTCTTTTTTAAATCTCTAGCTCACTGAGGGTTTGATGGGAAGCAAAAGATTTAAGTGTAGGAAAAGCATACCTCAGGTTCTGTGATGCATGAGTGCGTGCATGTGTGTGTGTGCGTGTGTGTGTGTGCATGTGTGCGTGTGCGTGTGCATGTGTGCGTGCGTGTGCATGTGTGCGT
Source organism: Peromyscus aztecus (assembly GCA_902168405.1). Classification (NCBI taxonomy): domain Eukaryota; kingdom Metazoa; phylum Chordata; class Mammalia; order Rodentia; family Cricetidae; genus Peromyscus; species Peromyscus aztecus. Next base: position 22,862 of record CABHPQ010001988.1, read on the forward strand.
GCGTGTGCGTGTGTGTGTGTGTGTGTGTGTGTGTGTGTGTGTGTGTGTATACCAGAGGACAATGACAGCTGCTTTTCCTCAGGTAGTGTTTAACCTTGTTGTTTTGAGGCAGGGTCTCTCACTGGCCTGGAGTTTCCCAGGTAAGCTAGACTGGCTGAACAGTGAGCCCGAGGGGTCCACACCTTCTCCATCTCCTTGGTGCCTGGGTCACAAATGCACTACTCCACATGGCTTTTTTCACTTGGAAGATTTGGAAGCCCTAAAAGACTGAGCTTAGGTCCTCATGCTTGCAAGACAAACCCTTTCCCAGCCCAGCTGTCTCCCTCACCCATCAACTTGGGCATTTTGTATTCAATGGTATGTGATGTCTTGAAGTCCTTTTGCTTCGCCACACCTTTCCTGAGACAATTTTACTATCTTTTAACCCAGAAGAAAGGGCCCTTGTGGTTTCCTGACATAGTGCTCTCTGAATCATGTGCCACGATAGAATATTCTCTGACTTTCTTCTTCATGTCTGCAAAGATCTCTCCCAGTCTGAGTTCTGAGTCCAGACTGACATTCAGAAAACCACCCTTTCAACAAGGATAGGTTTGGCCAGCTGACTGTCTTCAAGGGCCCACAAATACAGCAGGCTGTGGAACTGCTAAGGAGACACCACTGAGGACGAGACAGGCTACCGGCCCTTTGTCTGTCCAAACCTCAGTCACATCATCTGAGGGGGGCTCAGAGCCAATGCCAGATGAAGGGGAGTTTTACGACAGCGACACTTGGCATGTAAAACTCAGGCTGAACTCATTTTATTGCATGGAGACTAAACTTCAAGCAGGAGAATCGGAGCTTTGGGTGTTTATAGCTCTGCTTGCCTAAGGCCTTAATTGCAGAGGAGGCACTGTGGTAACATGGAACAGCATGCCGGTAATGCACAGAGTAATGCGCAGTGTACACCCCCCCACCCCCACCCCCCATCACATATGTTCCAGGTTAGAGGGTCCTGCTGTAGGTTCCGTGGACTGCGTCATGTTCTGGGATCCACCATGCTCTAGCCTGAGTAATAAAGGCGGGCTTTGGACAGCTTTCCCAGATGCTCTGGCTTCTTTTCCCATCCCGGCTTCCTCTGCAGTGCCCCCTGCTGAATGGGCAGCAGACAAAGCCCCACCCTCTGCCCTGTCTTTGAGAAAGGCGGGGCTCCATATCCTAGAGGCCTCACCCTCCTGACCCCAGTTAACGGGAGTTTCATCAAACTCAGCAAAAGGAGTCTTCAATTTAGTGAATTTGATTGGCTAAGAATGGGTAAATTCATCTTTAGAAAGTCTACTTACCACATCAGATCCTGGAATTAGAAGCCAGCGGCTCTCGGCCTCCATGATGTTATATGTGGGGTTGGTTTCCATTGAGACAGACACAGTTACTAAATGAAATGAATCAGTTCTCCTAGCAGGCACCAGAAGAATAGGTCAAAATGGCCCGGCAGTCTCTAACCCTATAGGCATTGTTCCCAGGGACATCAAAAATGTCCCCTTCTATGTTTTTTATCACGTCACGTACAGGGCTGCACATCTAAACTAAGAGTCTGCATCAAGTCAAGGCTGTTCCCAGTTGTCATCCTGGCTAAAGGGTCTCATAGTTGCTCAGTACGAGGCACCTCACCACACCCCACTCCCCAACATGCCCAGCCTCAGAACAGATCCAGCTGCTGTGCTGTGTGCCAAGTGCAAGCTCACATTTTAAGCAACACTAATTGGAAGTGAACGTCTTATAAATAATCCATCCCCACATTCTTTGACGAGCATGTACACTCAGCAAACCAAGCCCAGCAGAATATGTTCAGAGTGGTTGGATGGGAAGGCCGGTGACTACTGCGACCCTTGAGTGTCGCTGCAGACCACAGGCCATAGACTAGGCGGGACTGATTCCCTTGTCTCTTCAATTATTATGCTCCCTGTCTAAGTTTGGTTGAATCCCAGCAAATATGGAGAACTCGTGTGAAGCCTTCTTGTTTCCTTCCCTTTCTCCCTTCCTTTCTTCCTTTACAAAAAGTGAATGGGGGGAGGGGAGAGAAAAGGAACTCTTGGCTTTCACGTGTTTTAGGGGGGCGAAGCAGGTCTGAGTAATTGGAACCAATTAACGTAAGTGAAGATCTCTAAAGCTGCATTTCATTCGAGTGTTTGGCATTTTCAGGAGAAGGCAGTAATTATGTTGCTTGGAAAAATAATTGGCGGTTTGAAGCCACCCAGATGTACGGTACCCCTGGAAATGTCTGCGTGTTCCGAGAGTGGTAGGAAACATGGCGATTCCTAGGCCCCACTCCCCAAATTCCTCCTACGCTTATTTTGTCTCTTGCCTCTGTTCTTTCAAAATCTCATAGTTCTGCAGTGCTGTTCAGGGAGTGGGGGTGGGGGGGCTGGAGCTGAATTTTCCATATTCATGCCCTCAAATAGACCCTCAGAGGTCCCCTGTGGGCGGGAAAGAGAAACTTGAGCCCAGTACAATAACATAAGCTTCTGGGGTCTCCATGCTCCTCAAATCTATTTTTAAAAAGCATACTTTAGTAAATTATATATAACATATAGCACATCGTGAATGTATGTGTACAAAATGATGAAACGGAATCTCTCTAGGCTGGGAATGTCATTCAGTTCCTTTCTTCACACAAGTTTGCATCAAGAGTGAGCCACACAACTGTGGCTTGCGAGGTTGGCCCCCCTCTAGTGTGGAGGTCACCCCATCTGTCTCCCCACTTAGCTTCTGTGCAGAACACTGACACTGACCATGGGGTGCCTGAAGATGAGCACATTAGGGTGATGGGAACTGCTTCTGCATTTCTCTGCCGTGAGCAAGTAGAAGCTAGTTTTCCAGGTAGTTCTGCTTTCTCATCATCCCCGTGAAAGCATGGACTTGGCTCGCCCCTTGTTGATACTGAGGATGAGGAACACACTGGACAGGCCAGACTTTGGAGGCTAAACCTCCAAAGTCACATTGGAAGTCCCAGCAAAACCAACACAAATACAAGAAGGTGTTTAGATGGCAGGCTGACCCCTCGGGCCTCAACAGGAAAGAAGCAGATGCATTTGCTGTGTTGTGTATTTATTGTGTCCTCCTAAGGTTTGGAAGTGTCTCCCTTAGAACCCCCTTTATGCTGCAAGACAACAACGTGGAATGGAGATACTAAATTTTGTCCATCTGGTCTTCCTTGGCCAGTCCACGGCAGCCACCAAAGTTCACTATGACTCATTTAAGCCATGGGAATATCAGTAAATAGGGAAAAAAGAGGAGCTTTTGGTGCATGGAAATGAAGGGAATGCCCCAAACTGAAGTTCATCAGGATTAGTTGGCAAGTGAGGAATGAGTCTTTAAGATCCTTCAAGACCTAGAAATCTCTCTCTCTTTTTTTTTTTTTTTTTTTTTTTTGAGACAGGTTTTCTCTGTGTAGCTTTGCGCCTCTCCTGGAACTCACTTGGTAGCCCAGGCTGGCTCTTAAGCTCAGTCTGTACACACACACACACACACACACACACACACCAACCTAACCTAACCTAACCTAAACTGGTAGGCAGAAAGAAAGAGGGCATCCCTATCCTTAATCTTTGCACAAACTGTTTAGGAGAAGAAGAAGAAGAAGAAGAAGAAGAAGAAGAAGAAGAAGAAGAAGAAGAAGAAGAAGAAGAAGAAGAAGAAGAAGAAGAAGAAGAAGAAGAAAATGGCTGCCCAGGAGAAGGGAAGCTAATCAGGGCAGTGCCTGGAAAGCCCCAAACACCCAGAATGATTGCAAGTCTTCTGAATCAGTATCTCCCTCCAGAGCACCCAGAACTCAAATGGGTTGTGTTTACCTGCAAGAGACCTGGAAATAAGTCAGGCATGGTACTCATGGAGACCACTGACAAAATGATCTGCCACCCTGTAGACAGCAAATACTGTGAGACAAGATCAAGAGACAAAGAACACTCGAATGGTCTGTACTCACGTGAAAGACTCTGGCTAAGGCCCAGAGTATATTCCCAAATTCTTCTTTAGGAGAGAGGGGCCAGGGTTTCATTAGCCAACGTTTCTTGGGGATCCATTTATATTCTGGATCTGGAAATGAAGAATTGGCCTTTTAGTGACAAGTCTGCATTTCATCACAAAGATGGAACATGACATCCTTGGCTTGGTTATTCTCTTGAGAAGTAGACTTCCCTTTAGTTCGGTGTCCTCAAAATAGAGACCAGGAAGACAGCAAGTTTATTTCAGGCACAATGGAGCAAATGCCCACAAACCTATGATCTTGGTGTCATTAGACAGCGAAGCTTCAACTCCAAGTGGTTCAAATTCCACTTTGTGAAATTTCTGAAGAGGCTTCACTGTTCTGCTGTTTCTCATCAGAACTCCAAAAATAGGATGCCACAATAAAACCAATATTTCAGAATGATTTTAAAAAATAATCATTTTAAGCATTGTAGGCTAACATGGCAAAATTATCATGCTAAGAAACATTCATGTTGAAACCAAGCTTAAGTAGTTAAATAATGAGTCATGAGAGAAAATCGTATTTGTGTGCCATTATAGAGCGTCAGTGAATTACACTGTTAACATTCTTAATATAATAATATTACAAACACTGTGGAAGTATATAAATGGGTATAAATAATATAAGTAAATATTAATATGTGTAACTACTAGTATTTATTAATTTATTATACACTTATTATAAAGTTACTATTTAATTTATCACTGGTATTCTAAAATAACATTATATTCCATTTTTGATATCACTGTTTTTCTGATTGCAAAAATACTACTGTCAAAAGCAACCAAGTCAGCCAGTCTTGGTGGTACACATTTTAATCTCAGCAGCTGGAATGAAAATGAAGGCAAATCTCTGAGTTCTAAGCCAACTTGGTCTACGTAATGAATTCTAGGGGGTAGGTGCTGATTGAAGAGTATCTCAGACCTGTGCATGCACACGACAAAGTTATAACTAGCTCAGATTGTATGACACTGGGTTAATGCTCATGATTAAAAGCCTTAAGAAGAAGCCTCTGCAAGTCTTCCACCCATTCAAAGACACAGAAGAGTGCAGGAACAATCTATGACTGGAGCTGGGTATTTCCACTTGAAATATCCGGATAGTAGGGGCAATAGAGGTGGTGGCAGAGACTTGCTCCAGGTTGTACTTCCGCACCCCTTTGCATTGAGAAGGACCTTGGTTTGTTTCTTGGACCTTGAAGCTTACAGAGTAAGGTTGAGAGTCACAAAAGATGGAAGTAGCCTGAATCCCTGAATTACAGCCTGGTGCCAAACCTTATACTATTGTTCCCATCATGTCAAGAGCCCTAGTGGTGCATACCTATAATTCTAGCACTTGACAGATGAAGCTAAGAAGATTAGGAATTCAAGACCAGCCTCAGATACATGAATTTGAGGACACCCTAGGATATAAGGAGACCTCGAACTAAGAAAATAATACTAACAAAAGAAAATCACAGAGATACAGATGGGAGGACAATATACCTTAGTTTTGTCCCATGTTGTAACTATGGGATTATTCATTTGAATGTTTCCTCCAAGTGCAAGGTCCTTACCCTGGACCTTTGACATAATTAGTGTAATAATCTCTTGCCTAAAACTGTAGATGGTCTAAGTGATTTTATCTGTAAATTGTGTTACCAAGGCCATGTGGGCCTCTGCTGAATGTGGCCATCATTTCCCCAGTTATTACCATATCTCCAGAATGTTATGCAGAATGACATCAACAAGCAACTAAGGCAGGGAACAATCTAGAAGACTCTCAAGCGTGATTTCTCTCCAAGCAAACATGGGGTGTGTGACATGTGGGGATGTGATGTGTGGTGTGTGTATGAAGTGGTATTTATGTGTGGTTTATGAATGTGGTGTGGTGTCATGTGATTGTGTGGTGTGTGTGGGGGGGTGATGTTTGGGATAAATGTAGATGGGAATGGTGTATAGTACATGTTGTGTGTGGCATGTGTGGTGAATGTGATATATGTGGTATATTTGTTGTGGTGTATGTGTAGTGTGTATTTTTGTGATGTGTGTGTTTTATATATGATGCGTGTAGTGTGTGCTTCTATGGTGTGTGCATGGTATGATTTCAGTTACAATTCAGTTTTTGCCTTTGGACAATGGTGCATGCATTAGTTAAGGCAGGATTTGAGATCAACTGCTTTGGAAGTTCAAGAGTACTCTTAAGAAGTACCTTTGTGAACCTAAACCCAGGACTGGAACATACGCATCAGTGCACAGAACACAGAAAGTATCACCCCAGGATCTTTCCTGCCTTCCAAGAAGGAATCTTAAAACCACTTTAATAATCAAACTCAGAGACAAACAGCTGGCCCACAGACACCTGTCCATAGGCAGAATAAGGAATTTGAGCTTCACCAGCAAAATGTCATTCCCCAAATACCCATGGCACTAAGGCAGAGCAGGCTTGCATTTAAACAATTGAAGATGCTATGGATATTGGGCCAAAGAGCATCAAGGCAGCTGGCATGTGTGTTTAAAAACTAAGTATTGCTTAAATGAACAAGGGTTGTGTTGCTCTCCATCACACTAAACAATGAAGATGTCACACCTAGCAGTTCCATCAGGAGCGCTCACTCTGTCTCCATTTGCAATGTTGGACAGATAAATAAATGCTCTTTAGAGCAAGTTCTCTGCCTGATGTTGCTTGGAGAAACGGGAACTCTAATGATCAAGTTGGTGTAGCACTGGGCCATTAGCGTCTTCCTCGGAGACCTGCTGTTGGAGGGAAGAGTACAGTATGCTGCAATATGACTCAAGAAAGTATTAACATGCCTGGGATGACTTGGAATTGCCAGCCTTTGGGGCTGTTGTGGGGGACATTGGAAGGAATCGCAGAACATTTCCAGGAGATTACAGACATCACAGGGGAAATTGTTAGCTAGCACAGTGCATACCGAGATGACTTCAGACACCTGCACAAACCGGAATCATTGTGCACACACACAAAAGAGTGGGAAGCCTGAGGAAGCCAGGATGCTGTCATAGTAGCAACAGTCCCTCCTTCCCGTGACTCGACACCACTTTCCAAACCTGGGGCTCCCCAGAGCCAGGCTCTCTTCTGACTGGCTCCCCAGTACCAAGTGGTTTAGACTGGGTCACATATTTGCTGAGGAGTCCCACTCAACCAACTTCATCCCAGTGCTTAAGAGAAAGCAGCCAGCAAGGCAGAGGAGATGGCAGGAGAGGTCAACTCCAGTTCTGTACCCACAAACCACATCTTACCGGGACCACTCTGACTTGTTTCCTATCCCTTGGCATTTAGACCAGCAACAGGTCAGAAGACTTCCTGCGGACAGGTATTTATCAGGACAGAAGCAGAGTCTGGACTGCTGGAGACTTCCATGGTCACCTATCATATTTGCTTGTTCTCTCTTCTCAAGACAGTGACTTCTGGATGGCCTGGGTAGACATAACAGGAGCCTACAAGAACCAGACTGTGACAGCCAGGAAGCTAATGTGTGTTACCACCGATCCACCAAGGGGAAAAACTTTGAAACATTTTAAAAATGCAGGTGCACAAATTACTCATGCCAGGAGCGGCGGTGGCACTTTGTAATAAAATCTTATGTTTATTTTCCACTGTTGAATACACATACCTTAGTGTTCCCAGAGAGAGAAGCCGACGATGCTATCCAATGAACAGTTTGCAGATGGATTAAATACATGTACCAATGAAATAAAACGTGCAGATTTGGGGCTTTTTCTTCCTACCTTTGCTCTGGGCCCCAAACTCCCCAGTGATGACATGAGGAGTTTGCAAAGATCTGAAGTAGAGAAGGATTAGTTGAGAGTCAGATGGAAAAGGACACATATGAAAATGCTTCTGCATGAGCTGGAAGCCCAAAGCTCAGCCATGATTGTGTCTAGTCCTAGAGCCCAGGGCACATGGGAGCCCAGGAGAGAGATTTCCAATGGGTTCACAGTGGGTCACGCAAGGACAGCAAAGCACTCTGGGATTTGTTAGTTAAAAGGTATGTTGGTTCATGAGGAAGTTTGAAGGGAGCAAGGGGTAAAACTTGAAGTTGTTGCTTCCTCCTGAGAATGCATTCATTTACCGGGGAGTATTTCAAGTTCAGTAGTTGATCAGCACTGATATCTCTGTGGTATAGAGACATCAAAATGTTTAAGTCAAGGTACCAGTGTCCACAGGACCAATTATCTGAGCCACACAGTGCATAGAAAAATTATGGGAGCTAGTCCACTGAGTGCCATTCAAGGAAGGAGGAGACCCCTTTGGCTTACATGATAGGAGGGACTAGGAAAGGATGGCAGGCTAGTCTCAGGCCTGCAGCTAAAATGCATGAACCACGTTTAGGGAGTAAAGGAGAGTGGAGTTTCAGAGAGGCCTCCATGATTGTTGCATAGACTTCAGTGTGAGGAGAAAGAGGCAGGAGTCCCAGAAGTGCCTTGAGAATGTTCTGCTGGCTTCCTAGGAAAGCAAACCAAGAACTCCAGGACCTCTTCCTCTCACATGCCATCTTTTGGATACGCGGTTTTTCTTACTTGCTAAGTCTGGCCATCTCTCCATGGTTGTAAAAGAAATTTCAGAAAAGACAGCTCAAACACAACCCAAGCATGCATGTGTATACACAAAACACACACAGACATATAAAACAATACAGAAAAACCTGCACACATCCACTCACACACTTACACACATGAGCCCAGAGGGTCCATCTTTCCATCTAGGCCACCGTCATTGTATCTGGGACAGGGCTGCCCATGGCATTGGCCTCCTTGAAGATAGCAGATTGTCACTCACCGTTCAGGAGCTAACATACTGGCTTGTCTATTCTTAGGGAGAAAGGACAAAAAAACATGAAATGCACGCCTCTACTTGTCAGAATCCTAACAAAGATGCACAGTGGCCTGTCTGTCCCCAGCCTGGTGACAGAATTTGTTTCTGGAACAAAAGGAAGCCGGATCTCCTGACTACCCAAAGCTTCCAATCTCTTCTGATTCTTTGACTCTCCTCTGGGGCAGTGGAGATGGCACCAAACACCATCTTTTGGGGGCATTATGTATAAGGTAGTGCAGTACAGGGAGGGGAGGAGAGGGGTGGGCCCTCACCATTGCCTCACTTTCTTCTAGCAAGGACAAAGAGGAGAACAAGGTGTAGAGAAGACCCTCATGAGCAAAGTCCACCCAGCTCAGAGTCTCTCTCATCTCTATGAGCCGTGATCAGCAGAGGATGTGTGTGGCCTGTTCGACAGATCAGTTGTGGCATGTGTCCAGCTGGGCACACCTGCCCATAGTGTTGTGAGTGTGTTCTTCAGGAGGTAGGCATTCATCCACAGCTGTTTTGTTACATTTGCTTGTGTCGGGGGGGGGGGGGGGAAGGTGACCCGGCCCCTCTATCCTTATATTTCCTTCCCAGTCTAAGCACTCAGGGCCATATTAGGTTCTATTTTTTTTTTTCTTTGCACTGTCTTCAGGGTGAATGAGCTTTGCTCTGGCACACCAGCTCCCACCTGCCCTACACTCCTTACTTTGCTGGAAAGCTCACTTTGGGTCCTGGGTATCTTCACAGCTCTTTCTGTGGAGGAGAAAACAGCATTACTATATTAAGTAACTCCTGGGAGGTCCCCAGCTTCCTCCAGGTACAACTCATACTTGCTGTGAAGATCAGCTGCCTCTGGCTCTGGCAGTTCTCTGTATTTAACAGGCAATACAGCCTGGAGAGCACTTTTCCTAGAGGAGGGAAAAGTGTCTAGACTGAACGCTGCCATGCAGGAGAGGAGCCATGTTCAATCCTTCTGGAATGTCTAGTTGAGGAGTCAGGAGCTCCATGGTTGTGAAGCTTCAAGCTTGTGGAAATACAGATGAAAGAAAATGGAGTGACTGCTGACAGACAAGAACACAACTTAATCAGCAATGAAAATCAATGAGTCCAAGACCACTGCCCCCAGCAAAAATCAATGGCGGAATGGGTTTGGGAGCCAACAGCCCTCCTCCACATGCTCAAGGCCACCCGGAACTCTTCCTGCCCCAGGTATCCTTTGCTCTGGAAGCAAATCCAGGCACCATTTAGCCGCTTCTGGAAAATTCTTCCTACTCTGGATAAACAAATATTGGAGCACTATTGTAACAAACAACCTCAAAACTCAAGAGTAGCGTAGTAAGAGGTTTTCTTTTCTACCTAAGCAGGGACAAATATGGATACTTCCCTGCTTCCAGCTCTTCTGAGTGTTCTCAAAGCCGTAAGTTAGGGATGCAGGCTTCCCTCATCTTGAGATGACTTCAGTTTTAGCCCATGGGCCTCGACAGTGACCACAGAGCAGGAAAGCGTGGGAAAGTAGCTTAGGTGTTCCGCCATCTTAGCAGGGAGTGATGCTTACCACGGTCCATTGCCCTGTACTCACTTGGCCCCATGAGCGTTAGGAGTGAGGTGACACAATTCTATCCAAGTGGCATCTTCAGATTCTGAGCAGCTGGGTTTTCCATGTGCCCTACTTCAAAACTCATGACAAGAGAAAGATGTCTCACATCACCAACTAGAAACTCTTCCACATTTTACCCACTTTCGTCCTTTTCTCTCTTAACCGACGTATCCGGTCAGTACGACTATTTGCCAGGGCTCTGTGAAGGCTATTCTCCCATCTCTTCTGTCCTGCTGGCTTTTACTAAACTCCACAGGCTTGCCTTCCTTTGTATTGTTGGGTGTTCTCAAGAACTTTTCAGTTTCTGTACATGGTCTTCTGGTTGCTGTCATTAAGGAAAAGTGTTTGCTCTGCTTGTCACAGAACCATATCCTATCATGGGCAAAATCAAGCTCTAATATGATAACATCCCTAAGATTAAAGCTAGTATTCTTAAATATAAATATTAAGTTTAATATAAAATATTTTAAAATTTTATTTCGAGATAGGATCTTGGTATGTAGCTCAGGCTAGTCTTGAACTCATGAACATTCTGCTTCTGCCTCCCAAGCACAGGAGCTGCAGGCATTTACCACATCAAACCCAAAGTTACTACTTTTCTTTATACTAGTCTTCTAGTATGTCCACTTGGCTGAGAATGGAGTACATATTGTGTCATCTGAAATCTTTGCTTATCCAACAGCTACAGCAGAGCGCTGGAAATTCCCAGCTAAGATCTCCTTCATGCTCTTCCTCTGCACATGGTTGAGAATTTAAAGAAGGTGGGGACTATTACTGGAGGAGTAAGAGGTTGTATTTCCTTGCAGAGATGTTCCCATCTTTCAGGATGTTCAACAAACTATGTTTATTCACATTAATGTCTTATTTACATGTTACTGAAAATGAGATCATAAGGTTCCCCTGTTTAAGGAGGAGTATGGCTCTCAGGAGTAGCTTCAGCATTGCCACCGACCTCGGATGTTTTAGGGCCCTGGAATCTGAAAACACACTGTTAAAGTGTCATTCAGTTGTCCAGGGAAGGGATACCCACTGACCTCTGCCATGTGTGCTGTTGTTAGCACCAGGAAGTGAGGTGGGCAAGACATGATCTTTAACTCAGCAAAAAGAGAGATGGAGGTGTTGATAAATAGTTTCTATAGAACACAAGCTCTGTCTTCTTGCTCTTTGAGCAACGAATACGACAAAAGTGAAAATTACTTGACTTTGTTACAAAGGGAAGAAACTGAAGAACATTTCGCTTTGTGGAGAACAGAAGGTTTGAGTTGGATCTCTGGAGATGGGTGTACTTTTGTCTATAAATAAGATGGTATGGAAAGAAGACTCCAGTTTGCAAGAGTAGCATTATAAAGAACAAGACAAATTAGTAACGGATAATAATAATAATAATAGCTCGAAGCGGTAGGTGTGTGGAGGGCAGAGGGACAGATATTGGTACATGAGTGCAGGTACAATGGCAGAGTCCTTGCTGCTGTGTCTTGGGGTCTAAGCCTTGATGAAGGGGCAGAGAGACCAAGCTACCTCGAGGACCATTAGAACTGTTCTCTGGATTGTGCTCCGCGGTCTGGCTTGTTTTCCTCTGCCCAACCTTCTGTCTTGCTCATTCCAAAGGCACCTTCCAGGGTTGTGCCTTTGCAAGTGTTTGTGGTCCCTTCTCATGTCACAGTCCCTGCTGACTCCTCCTCAGAGATCCCACTGCTCACTGATCCCAGGCAAGGTGCCAAGTGCCATCCCAGTAGCCCTGCACACAACCTCTACTCCATGTAAAACCAACGCCGGCCATTTTATCCCTACTTCTCTCTACTGTGCTCATCTGAAGAGCTTTCTTCTGCCAACTAAGTTGTACTTTCTCAGATGGAACAAGAGGAGTAATCCTCCACAAATTTTGTCCTCTGCCACACTCAGGAGTGTGCTAGGCACACAGGAAATTTCCAGTACATACTTAGTGGTTAATTAAAAGGGAACATTTATGACATCATCTTGCACCCACCCACTTTGTAATTACCTTTTGTGTGTAGAAGGGATGGAGCGATAGCTCAAACAGCACAAATCACGAAGACCTGAGTTTAATTGACAGAAGTCATGTAAAAAAGCCATGCCTGATGCACTAGTAGACCTAACGCTGAGGATATAGAGTAGGCCTTGCTGCTCATTAGCCAGCCGACTTAGCCTACTTGAGGGGCTCCAGGACAATGAAAGACCCTATCTCAACAAATAAGTGTATAGTGCCTGAAAAACAATGTTTGGAGATGACTTTTAGCTTGTGTGCACACATGCACACGCGCGCGCGCACACACACACACACACACACACACACACACACACGCACGCACATAACGTTTGTTATTTGTTACAATGGAGCTATCAGGGGCTCAGGTCAGAGTCGGCTACATTAGCTGTCTGGTGGGGTGATCTGCATATTTGTTGAGTGTCCTCCATGAAGATGGAATTGCTAGAGTTAGTGGCCTAATCAGGAATTGGCATTTTCTGAAAAGGGCCAAACAGTAAGTAATGTAGGCTTTGTGAATTAAATATCATCAGTGTTGTGTCCTTTCTTAACTGGCCTTTCAGAAAGATTTTATGTATTTATTAACTTTTCTTTATTCATGAGAATTTCATACATTATATACAATGACATGTGATTGAATCCACTCACCATCCCCCCACAACTACCCCAGTACCCCCAGTATTTTCCCTCTATAAATTCATATAATCCCCACTAAGTTCAATTTGAGGAGCATTTGAAGGGATACATATTTTTTAAGATTCTTAGTTTTACCTTGCACAAAAGCACGACATAGGCTAGGTTTGGCTCATTGACCTTAAAAGGATGGACTTCTCACCCTCCACCAGAGAATTCAGATACATGAAGTCCACGACTTTGATTAAGGATGGTTTAGAGAGAAATGTTTGCTCCTAGAATCCTCAGTGAGCTGGGCCTACTTGCTCTACAAAGTTCTATATTCTGTCATCATGGGACATGCCTAGGCTCCTTGGGAGACGCCTGCTCATCTGGGTAGTGCCATGGGACAGCTGAGTCTCCCTGAAACATTATGTACACCCATCCCCTGGTTCACATGCGTAGTCCTCAAACAAGAATCTCAAAGATACCTTAGCCACACAAAGGAAACCCTGAAGCAGCATGGAGGCAGCTGCTCCCTGGTCCCCTGCCTTCTCTCAGCCTGCTTGCTTAGCATATTGCTTTCTGCCAGGGTCTGAATGTCACCTCTAAATGGCTCAAACTACCTGTCCGTTGCCCCTGCCATCAATCCTTGCTTGAGGGCATCCACTTGCTTGTGGGGTGTGGAGAGAGGCCCACCCACCCTGCTGCATTCCCAGGGAGAGCTTGACAGTGGGTAAGAGGTCAAGCTCCCCATTCGGCTCCTCAGTGAATTTGCACAAGATGATTCAATATATTTCCTGTGTGTTCTGCAGTGCATTCATGCTGCCCGGTGATTTTTTGACATTTCGGTGTGCTACTCTAAGCTGCCTGTGTTAGGGACCCGACCCTGACCTTCACTGTGGCTTTTAAGTGAGGGAAGCCAGAATAAACACACACAAATAGTCCTTTGCAGGGCATGTCTGTGCCCAGGCAGCCCTTGGTTATGTGTTGTGTTCTGACCTCCTGAGGTTCTGATGAAAAGGGTAGGGAGCCATCCTTCCAAGGCTATTAGCAGGAGGGCCTGCCTGCAGGCAGGGGATGGAGGAGGGGAAGTGTGCCCAGCCTGACCCCTCCGGTCCCATCCAGTCTCAGGATCCTGTGACTCCAAAAGTGACTCGACTTTGTGCTTGGGGCTCATGCACATCAGTTAAACCACAACAGTGTATGCCTCTACAAGGAGGGAGGAAAAATGAGCCACAGCAATCTCCCGATCCCAACCAGACCTCATTTTTCCAAGTCACCACCTTACTCTCATCTGTAAGACGCTAAATAGCCTGAGACCCAGTTATCTTGGTGACGATCTCTCCCCAGGTGCCCCATCATGGTAATTATGCTCAGCGGGAATGCTCTAGCTGCCCATCTCTGGAGTTAAACTCATTAAGATGGGAGGCTGAGAAATCCCCACAGGGGCTCCCCACCCTGGAAATGATGGGCATGTTCCCCTTCCTTGGCTACCAGGTTTAGGGTTTGGAGGACTTTGGAGTCCAGATTGCCACAGAGCTTGTTTTAACCTGGATTCGCTGCCCTGATTGGTGCTTTGGGGAGGAAGCTGTGAGGTCAGGAGAGAGGATGAGCCTAAGACGGGTCACAGGCAAGATGTCTTATGAAATGAAACGTGGCAGGAAACAAAGACACCAAGGCTGCCTATTCTGAATTTTGATTATGATGCACATGCTGGTTTTTAAGAAAAGAGGTTTTCCTCTCTGATACTTCAGAAGACAGGAGGGTGAGTTCCAAAAGCCAGTGAGAGATGGGAATTAGCCTGGAGGTGGGAGAGCGAGTATGTGGGGCATGGGAGGAGGAAGGTCTTTCATGGAGAAAGGCAAGAGGGCAGAGGCCACTCCCAAGGTGCTCCCGGTTGAAGGTCACACAGGAGACAGGAGACTGGGAGGGAAAGGAAAGCAGAAGGAGCAGACGGGCACTAAGGGACAGTATGTGGGATAATGGAGGGCATTCCTAATCGATAAGTGGAATCGGAAGGAAGGTTCTGGAGGGAAAGCAGGTTTTGTTTTCTAAGTTTGTGTTAGGTTTCTGTGACTATAATGAAATAGCCAAGGCAAATACATCTTAATAAGAGAAAAAAGTTGTTTGGCTTCTCGGTCTTGAGGCTTCGGTCTATTCCTGGCTCACTTCATGGTGGGTGGGAAGGAAAGAGACGGGAAGGGGCTGGAGGGCTTTTCCCTGTCTGTGGACTGCCTTCCCTAGGGTTGCTAACTAACCCCACCTCCCAACAGCACCAAGACAGAGAGTAAGCCTTTGATCCCAGGGCTCCCTGGGCATGTCAGAGCCAAACTCTAGCAGCTCAGTTAGAAGAAGAACAGATCCTGGGATACTCAGCTGCAGACAGAAGATATGCAAAAATTATGTTCCAGAAAGAAGAGGAGAGAAGGGTGGACCTTGAGGGAGATCTAAGGGGCTCCAGCAGGACAAGCGTTGTAATGTCTCACAGCTTGGAGGAAGGTTGAGATTACTAGGGGACAGTCACCTTGTCTGATGGAACAGTCTCAAAGATGGTCTGTACTAAAAGGGAGAAAAGGATCTGTATGTGTGAGTCCAACAGGTGGCTTTTCCAGTCCAGCCCAGCCGAGTCCACAGTTCATTCCTCATTCTTCCCATTGCTGGGATAAAATAATACCCTGAAAAGAGTATGTTCAGGAAGGAAGGCCTTATTCTCACTCACATCAAAGGTGAGTCCCTCATGGGGAAGGCATGGTGGCAGCACCAGGGGGCAGCTGCTCACTGCATCCAGACAGGAAGCAGAGAGTGACGGATGCTGGTGCTCGGTCCGTTTTCTCCTATCTATGTGATTCAGCATCTCAGCTCAGGGAATAGTTCTGCCCACATTTAAGGTGGGTTTTCCCACTTCAATTAGCCTAATCTAGACAATCCCTAACAAACACACACAGAAATTTGTCTCCAAGGTATAGACCCTGTGGAGTTGCCAGGCAACATAAACATCACAGGCACCAGTGTAGTTCTTGTAATGGTCAAGAGGGGGCAACTCCGTGCTCCAATGTCTGTCCGTGACAACACCTGTAAGACTCAGTGTCATCAGTTCTTGTGAAGACAATAAAAACGCTGGTTGAGATGACAGCCTGTGCCATGGAAGGAGAGAGATATGCAGTAAAGCACACTGTACGGAGCTGTAAATGCGTGTGTGGTGGAGTTCTGCTACCAGGGTCCATTCAGTCCGCATTTTCAAAGTAGCTAACAGAACAAAATGGAAAATCTCAGAACTGTTGGTGGACTGGCTGGGGTCTTTTTCTGCTCTGCCCGGGGTTAATTTTCTTTGTGGCTCTTGAACGTGTTACCCCGCAGAAACTGTGCAGCTGTTACTGAAAGCTCTGGGTTCTGGCTTTGGAATTTGGGGGGAAAGAAGGGAACCGAATTTCTTTTCCTTCCTCTTCTACCTCTAGTGACAGCTGGGCCAGGGACTCTGTAGTCCAGACCTTTGAGTGCAGGTCTTCTTTCTACGACTCCAGTGGCCATCAGATGATGTCTGCTGTCTGGAAATACCGTCTTTCAATTCTTAGAGGCTGTCTCTGGCCTTGCCTTTTTCTTTCTTCATGTGTGTGTTCTCAGGTGTGTGGGAACACCTGTGTGTGCTATGTGCATGTGGAGGCCAGAGGTTGACACTGGTGTCTTCCTTGATAGCTTTCCACCATATATGTTGAGGTAGGATCTCCTCGACTTCTCCTGCCGTCACCATGAACATCAAACCATGGTACTCTGAGATTCCAATCTTCAGGATAGCCATGGGATTATCATAGTGATTTTTAGGAAATGCCATAGATGCCATGCCTCTGCTCAGTAAGGGCTGCACCTTGGGCTAAGGACCTCACTATGCATTCTTCTTCCAATAACAGAAGCTAGGTAGCTCAATCTGCTCTATGACAGCTGTCCAGAAAGAGGAAGAACTCATCCTCTGCTAGAGAATGGATGCCAGCAGGTATTATAAGGGGGCTTTTCAGGAAAATAAATGCTCACTGGCAATAAACTAGTGTGATTCCTAAATACTGTCTAAGGAATTTCTGCAAACAGCAATAGGTGCTCTTATCAGTCAGAATCCAGTCAGAAGCTAATCGGGTTGTTAAGCAAAAGAAAAAGGCAATTTACCTGTGAGAAAAACGTGAAGAGAGGAAAGGACAAGAGTTACATATCAGGGAGTTTTGAGCTGCTGAGAGCAGAGCTTGGCCACCTCAGAGCGTGGTTGTGTGGCAGAAAAAGCCAACAACTAAGAGCCGTGTCATCGTGGGGTTGCAGGATGCAAACTCATGCTGATACAGTCTGGGTTTGGGTCCTGAATGTCCCCACAAGTCCCTGGACTGAAGTCACCGGTTCTCAGCCAGTGCCTTAGAAGGTAGAGGATCTGTCAAGAAGTGGAACTAGTTAAAAATTAGTCACAGTGAGCATGTTCTTGAAGGGAATATGGAGACCCTAGACCCTTACCCTCCTCACTTTCTGGCTTGTCATGAGCTGAGGGCCCTTTCCACCATGTTTTCCACCACGGTGGACAGTGCTTTCATGAGCTGAGGGCCCTTTCCACCATGTTTTCCACCATGGTGGACTGTGCTGCTATGGCCCCAAGCAACAGGGTCAATGACTCCGGGCTGAAACCTCTGGAGCGAAGAGTACAAATACACCTTCCCTTGTTTAAAATCCATCATATTAGGTAGGAAAAAATGCTGATGCTGTCTCTCTGTCTATCTCTGTCTTTGTCTGTCTGTCTCATACACACACACACACACACACA
>CABHPQ010001989.1:0-49846 GCA_902168405.1 Peromyscus aztecus
AAATTGCTAGGTTATACAGAAACTCTTATGTTTTACTTTTTGAGGAATGGCTGAACTATTTTTCACAGTGGCTACTTGACAACCCCACCAGCAGAATATGAGGGCTCCAGTTTCTCCGCGTCCTCATCAACACTACCTATTCTCAGGCTTTTGATTTCTAGCTATCTGATGGAAGCAGAGTGGGAGCTCACTGTGATGTCCATTTGTATTTCCACTGGAATGAATGGCATCGGGCACCATATGATGTACTCACCGGGCCTTTGCGTATCTCCTTGGAGGAAAGGTGTATTCAAATGCTCTGTCTCCCTGCATAGGCAAGTGTTTCTGTGTGTGTGTGTGTGTGTGTGTGTGTGTGTGTGTGTGTGTGTGTGTGTGTGAAGAGCATGCATGTGGCAGTCAGGACTACCTCAGGTGCTGACATGTCTTCTTTGAGATAGGGTCTCTTCCTTGGTCTCTGCTGTATATAGCAGACAAGCTGCTCATGGGCGTCACACAATCCTCTCACCTCAGGAGCATTGGAACTACAATGCACACTGCAGTACCTGGCTCTACCTGGGCTCTGGGGCTTTGAACTCAGGTCCTCACGCTTGCATGGTAGGCATATGTACCCAATGAATCACCTTCGGAGCCCCTTTGGTCCACATTTTTTTAAGTGTTTAGAAAATATGTTTTACTTCATAACTTTGATCATTTGTAAACTAGCCTAGAAATTCTGGGGAGGACACTGTACATGCTGCTTTGATATAAATAATGGTTTATTATATTGGGGGAATTTTGTCTTAAAATAGACTACTTTTAAGAACAACTTGAAGTTCACAGCAAAATTGAGAGAAGGCATATATTTCCCACGTGCCCACACATGCACAGCACCCCTACTACCAAACATGCCCCCAAAGAGTGAAACAGTTGTTAGAACCAGTGAGTCTACACTGACAGATTATTATCAAAAGTCCCCAAGAGTCTGATGACATCATAGCACCATATAGAGTTTTCCCTGCCCTAAAAGTCCTGTTTTCACCTGTCCATCCCTCCCTTCCCCAGCCCCTGATCTTTCCTCTGCCTCTGTGGTTTGACCTTCCCACAATGCCATGTAGTTAGACTCATATGGTACCTAACATGTTCAGGTTGAATTCTTACATTTAGCCGGAGGCACCTAATTCCCTCCATGTCTTTTTGTGTCTCGATAGTTCATTTCTTATTAGTGCTGAATAATATCCATTGTGTGAATGCGCCTCAGTTGATTCACCTGCCAGAGGGTATCTTTGCTAAAAATATTATTCAAGTTTTTGTGCAGACTTGTTTTCAAGTTCATTTGGGTGAATAGCAAGGGCTGTGCTTGCTGGATGCATGATAAGACTGTATATACGTTTACCAAAAAAAAAAAAAAAAAAATCGTGGAACTGGCTTCCAAAGTGGCTGAAGCATTTTGTACTCCAACGCCCAACCCCAGCCGGCAGCCATGAGAGTTCCCAGGGCTTCACGTCTTCTCCAGCAGTTTTTGTCATTTTGGATCTTGGCCATTCTAAGTATTCCGTGGAGTATCACCATTGCTTTAATTGACAGCTCCTCGGTGGGGTGTGAGATCAATATCTTTCATCTGTCATTTGCATCCTTTCTGGCTGGGGCATCTGCTCAGCTCTTTACCCACACTTTAAACCACGCTGTTCACTTCTTATTGCTGTGTTGTAAGAGTTCCTGGTATATTCGCTTCACAGAGCAGAAGTGTTCATCTCCGTGGAATCCAGCGTATCAGTTACTTCTTTCTTAGATCATGCCTTTGATGTTGAACCTAAAAAGACATGGGCACAGCCAAGGTCATCTAGATTTTCTGCTGTCATCCAGGAGTTTTATATTTATAGCCTTTACGTTTTGGGTTGTTGATCCATTTTGAGTTAACTCTTGCAAAGAAGGAAGAGTCTGTCTGTTTCTGCTTGTGAGCTTTGCAATTTTAACTTTTTTCTTCAATTGTTGGATTTAATCTGCATTCTAGCTTTGTCTCTGAGCGCTTTTCCTGTCTGATAATATTCTCTCTCATTCTGTAGAATTGTTTTTCCCCACTTTTTTGACTGTGTACTTTGGAGCACAGACTTCTGATGACACTCAATGTTCTGTTTTTGTCTTTTGTCTCTCTCTCTTTCTTTTTTTTAAATGTGCATTGGTGTTTGGCCTGCATGTGTGTCTGTGTGAGGGCATCGGATCCCCCGGAATTGGAGTTATAGACAGTTGTGAGCTGCCAGGTGGGAGCTGGCAGGTCCTCTGGAAGAGCAGCCAGTGTTCTTAAAGCTGAGCCATCTCTCAGCCCCACAAGGTCAAGCTTTACCCTCATATTTTTCTTCTGAATGTCTTGGCTCTTGCATTTAGATCAGCTCTGTATATTTTGAGATGATTCTTGCATATGGTGTGAGTGTTGGCCTCTTACATGTGGTTATCCAGGTGTGCTGGCACAATTATTGGAAATCTGTTCTTTAACTGTCTTGGCACCCTCATCAAAAACTCCATTACCAATGAGAGTGGCGGTGCCTGTTTCTGAAGTGTCAGTACTATCTCACTGGTCTGTATGTCCATCCTCCTGCCAACAGCATGGTGTCTTGTTTCCTACAGCTTCTTGCTGAGTTCTGAAATTGGGAAGTGTGTCTTCATTTTTCGTTTTCAAGATTATTTTGACTAAGTTCTGTGTGTTTCCACGTGCATTTGGGGGTTGACTTGTCAATTTCTGCAAAGAACTAATTTGGGGTGTTAAAAGGAGTTGTTGAATGCGTACTCTCCAGGTAATGCATCTTAAATCTTCCAGTTCACAAACTCCGGCTTGTAGGCGGATGTGTCTTTTTCTCTAGCAGCTCCCAAATAAACACACCGAGGCTCACATTAATTACAAATGTTTGGCTGATCTCTCAGGCTTGTTACTAGCTAACTCTTACACTTTAAATTAACCCATATTTCTTATCTACCCTCTGCCACGTGGCTCATGGCTTATTATCTCATTTTCTACACGTCTGTGTCTGCTAACATCTCCTCTGACTCCGCCCTTCCTCATCTCAGCATCCTTCATTTGTTTGTCCCACCTATACTTCCTGCCTAGCTGCTGGCCTGTCAGCTTTTTATTAAACCAATTCAAGTGACAAATCTTTACAGTATACAAAAGGATTATTTCACAGCACTGGCTGCTTCATTTAGATATTCTAAAATTCTTTCAGTGATGTCCTGTTGTTTTCAACATACAGGACTTGAATTTCTTTGCTTAAATTTGCTCCCAATGAGTATTTTGTTCTTTTTGATGCTGGTATAAATGAAATTGTTTTCTTAATTGTGTTCATTGCTACTGTATAGATATAGAATTGACTTTTATACATTGATCATTCTATAGCGGTGTTTGTTCTGCCCATGACGTTGAGCTATACGGCCCAAAGGAGGTGGTACTTCTTGCCTTCTTGCTTCATACATGACCTCTTAAAAGGAGAGGAGAGAGGGGTCAGGTGGAAGCTTTGGGGCGTGATCAGACACTGGAGAGCCAGGTGCATTCGTGTGAGTGCTGAGAACTGAACCCATCAGTCAATGCTCTTAACCGCAGAGCCATCTCTCTCCTCTCTCTACGTGGACTGATCTTAGCATCATTCTCTCTCTCTCTCTCTCTCTCTCTCTCTCTCTCTCTCTCTCTCTCTCTCTCTCTCTCCCTCTTTTCTCCTTACTTTCCTTCTCCTCCTCTTTTCTCTCTCCCTCTCTTGCTCTCCATACCCCTCTTTCTTATCCTCTTTCTTACCCTTCCCCCTCACACTCCCTCCAGGTCTCTTTCCCTCTCCCTCTCCTTCTCCTCTCATTTCCCTTCCTTCCTACAACTCCCTCTCTCATTCCCCCTCTTTCTTACCCATTCTTTCTCCCGTTCCCTCCCCTCTCTCCCTCTTTACACCACTTCCCTCCAGGTCTCTGGCTTGCCTTTCATTCTCTAACTTGCTCAGCTGCTGTTGGCACTGATCTTGCCCAGCCCGCTCCCTCTCTCTAGATTGCTCCTTGCATTTGAAATCTTCCAGCTCATCCTTTAGCTCTGTTACATGGGCTGCCACTATGCTAGTCCATGTGTGTCCTGTTTTTTTAAGCAGCTGTGGTACAAGTTCCCTTCAATGTTTTGCCTCCCCGCAGCCCCTCATTTGTACAACCCGTTGACTAAGGCTGGATCTGTAAGTCTTTGCCCATTTTTCCTCACTGTAATTCTCATCACCTCCATAGCACCCTGCATGAAGAACACTCAACGAAGCATTTATTGAATGAAAGAAAGAATAGTTAGCGCTTGGGGAAAACAGCCATCATTAAGAACTCTAGGGGTGTGTGTAGGTGGGGCACATAACTCCTACATCACCAATCTGGCCTCCTTCAGCAGCATTACATTCCAGAATGGAATGCAATCGTCTTGGGAGAGCAGAGGCCTGGAGATCCAGGCCAGTGACTCTCCTTTTGTTGTTTCTCTACCAGAACTCCCTGCCTGGGGGTGGGAAAGTCAGGAAGAAAATTTCGGTTCCCTGAATCATTTGTAAATGGATAACCTGTCTGATTGCTTTGTTTTTACCTGTCCTGAGGTACAGCTGACTTACAGTGGGGGGAGGAGGGAAAAGATTCAGGGTTTTTCTTGCCAAATTCTTTCACTCTAACAAATAGGGAAATTCCTGACCAGCTGTTGCAATGAGTAGCAAGAAAAGTATTCCCTTGGAACACTGTGGCAAAAGACACATTTTGTGTGCTGGCTCTCCTCAAAGAATGTCTAGAGCCTTCCAATTACTGCCCTCTCACCCAGAGTTCTTCATAAATCGCGGTAACAGTAGGCGGTATTTTGTTTTGTCTTAGTTGGAATTTTCTTAAAAGTCTAGGTTCAACTCCAGTGCTCAAATGGCAGGATAAAGCCCAGAGAATCAGGAGGAAGGTTGAGGCTGGCAGACAGCAGAGGGAAGACTAGCTGAGGGCCTGAGAAGGAGACCTAGCTGGGATGGGCTGCAGCTCTCCTGAGGTCTAGTCTGGGAATCCACATCCAGCGGTTCAGCAGAAGGGAACTGTTTGCATCTCGAGATGTTTTCATACTGACCTAGGCTCAGCCTTCCCTTCTGAATTGGGCTTTGCTGCTGGGTGTGGTGAGACCTTTAGACATGTAGAGCAATGTACTGCGAGAGGGACACACTGCCATGTAGGAATCTCTGTTTTATCTTAGAGTCTCCATCGCCTGGTTCCGAGTGGGGTTCCACAGAAAGGAGAGAACATTTAAATAAGATGATGTTCGCTTTTCCCTCCCCTAACTGATCTCTTTCCCTGGTTTTTGCAAGTTACCCTGAGGCTGGTCCTTCTTTCTTTGTCTTCCAAGCCAAAGGGTGCACATGTCCACAGCACTTAGGGCAAGTAGTTCATGAGTCAGGAATAAATTCTGTGAGTAAATAGATCAAATAATTATTTCACTGTCAGTAAAAATTAAAGGAAATTAATTTCAAAATGAAAACACATAACTTACTGTGTATGGTTTTGAAATGCCTTGTCAAAGGAGATTTCTAAATGCCAAGAGTTTATTTTGGAACAAAAAATGGAAAAGGAAATTTGTAAAAGCACAGTCCTCACCCAGCTACTTTGTTAGCCCTGTGTATCAGAAAAAGAACCTGCCATGACTGTCCACTCCAGTTTGTTTTTTGGTGGTGGTGGGTGTTTCATTTTGTTTTGTTTTGTTTTGTTATTTGTTTGTTTTGTCTATTTATTTCAAAATACCCCTCTATTTAAAAGGGAAGAACTACTTCAGCAAACGTTCCAAGGTCAGTAGTGCTGATGTAAGGTGTTTCGGACCATGAGTTTCTGAGGATTCCTGGACAAATTTCCAGTTGTTTCCTATCAAAATTGCCTCTAAATGGAGCAGACCTCTGAGTCAGGATGACTTCTTGGGTAGGTTTGTTACAAAACTTAGCTCTCCTGTGAGTCAAGACCACTAGACCTGGATTTTTCTGCCCTAACTTCCTCTACCGTGGGAGCGTTCCCAATCCCCAGGGGCTATTTTGGTTCCACATGTCTTCAGTAAGGATGGGCTAAGATCTCTCACTGTTCTCTGAAGAGAGAGCCGGGAGCTCATGCAGCTCACACCATGTAAAGGTATCATTTCCCCCACCGTGAAATCGATGAAAGTCTCAAGAGGGGGGGGGGTGATATTTAAACAGGGGAGAAGAGAGAAGGAGAAGGCAGAGAGGAATTGTCCACTCAAGGATCTTGGAGGTCAGAGGAGACCCATTATTTAAGATGTGGAAATGTATGCCTGGTTTTTTGGCAGAGAAGAAGAAAGCAATAGAAAGGAAAAAAAGCTGGAGATATGAGTGAGCAGAAAGGATTCATATCAAGGGCGCGGGAGAGATTAACCTTGACCAGGGAACAGAACTGTGACTTCAGGTGTCGCGTGGGAAGACTTGAGTGGGGAGACCGAAAGCACACTTATGTAACAGGGCCCTGCAGAAATGTCACTTACAGCCCTCAGCAGCTCTCCAAGTTAAGAAGCAGGAGCTCTGGAGGGTGATGCGTGATGCCTCTTGGACGTTCTCCTTGCTGAAATATAAGCTGCGGAGGTTTTTACTATGGAAATACAATGTTCATGCCTCTCAAAGTGTGCTCCCAAGACACTCGCACTGAGCTTGCTCCTGAGATCCATACCAGGGGCCTCAAAGTGACTCTTTGAAAGTTGATCTCAGAAATGTTCATTTCTTTTATTTTGGAAAAAATATACAGCATAAAAATCATAATACTAACAACTTTGAAGTACAAAGCCAATGACATTTAGTATATTCACAATGTTTTACAACCACCTCCAGTGTCTAGTTCCAAGCATTTAATAATTGTAAAAGTCTTTGTCCTCACCAACCCCCATCTCCCTCCAGTCCTGACAAACATGAGCACAACCCTACTTCAACTATCAGTGTACTAATTCTGGATTTTTTGTTTGTGCGTTCACAGGTGTGGTTAGAGTGTGTTTGTGTGTGTGTGTGTGTGTATGTGAGTGTGTGTGTATGCGTGTGTGTGTGTGTGTGTGTGTGTGTGTGTGTGTGTGTGTGTGTGTGTGTGTGTGTAGGACACAGGTTGAAGTTGAATGTCTTCCCTGACTGCTCTTTACTTCCCTGAGTCATGCAGAGGGCTGAGGTGGGAGGGGGTCGTCCCTTGTCTAACTCACCAGCCTTCCCCTCTCCGCCTCATACTCACTGGCATTACAGCAGGCACCACACTGCCGTCTTAGTTAGGGTTTCTAGGGCTGTGATGAAACACCATGATCAAAGAACAAGCTGGGGAAGAAGAGGTTTATCGGGCTCACACTTCCACACTGTAGTCCGTCATTGAAGGAGGCTAGAACAGGAACTCAAGCAGGGCAGGAACCTGGAGGCAGGAGCTGATGCAGAGCCACAGAGGGGTGCTCCTTACTGGCTTGCTCAGCCTGCTTTCTTATAGAACCCAGGACCACCAGCCCAAGGATAGCACCACCCACCACGAGCTGGGTCCACCCACTCTCAATCACTAATTAAGACAATGTCCTACAGGCTTGCCTACAGCCTGATCTTATGGAGGCGTTTTCTTCATTGAGGTTCCCTCCTCTCAGATGACTCTAGCTCCTGTCGAGCTGACATAAAACTAGCCAGCACACCCACCAGCTTTTAATGTGGATGCTGGAGATCTGAACTCGGCTCCTCACACATGCATGCCAAGCTCTTTATCCACTGATCTATCTTCCCAGACCCATGACACTTTTTTTTTTTTCCTTCAAATACAATCATGTATAAGAACATAAAAGAGTCTGGGTCCATTCACTTACTGTGTTCTCAAGATTTCTTCATAAGTAGCCTCCATCATTGTCTGCTCCCTTTTCATTGTACAGTTTGGTGGATCACATTTCATTCTTCCAGTCATAAGATGACAGAGTTGTGCTTGTTTCCGTGATTATCTGCATACAAGTTTCCATCTGAACACTTGTCTTCCGTCCTTTTGAACATGTATCTAGAGATGGAATTGCTGGGACACATAATGATTCTGTGCCTAACTTATTAGCACACTGCCATGTAGAGTACTTGCACCATTTTTCACCCCCATGTGTAGTTTACTCTTCACATCCCCACCGGCTCTTGTCCGGCTTCCTGTTTTGTTCTGTTTTCAAGGAGTACTGTTTCACTGTGGCTTAGATTTTCATTCTCTAGTGACTATTGACATGGAGCATCTCCATGCACTTCTGGGCCATTTGTAGTTCTCTTGACAAAGGTTCTACTCAGGTGTGTGTGTGTGTGTGTGTGTGTGTGTGTGTGTGTGTGTGTGTGTAGGGCAAGTATACACTGAGCTTTAACCACAGCCTATTTACAGTTCTTATTTTGAGAGAGAGAACATTTCACTAAGTTGCCCAAGCCAGCCTTGAACTTACTCTGTAGGCAAGGCAGGTCTTGAACTTGAGACTTTTCTGCCTTTGCTTCCTGAGTAGATAGATTATATGCCTGGGCCACTAGGCCAGACCCATACTTGTTTTTACTGAGTTGTTTGTCTTTGATTTCTAAGTTGTAGAAGCTCTGTATTTTCTGAATATTAGACTCTTGTCAGGAGTATGACTTGCAAATATTTTCTTCTCTCTAAGTTACTTTTCACTCTATTTCCTTCCTTTCCCCTCCGCTTCCCCCTCCTCCTTCTTCCTGCAGTCTCTGTTATTTTCCTGATGGGGTTGAAATCAGGCTTGCTTTGCAAACACTGGACAAATACTCCACCTCAAAGTCACACTCGGCCCGTCTCTATCTTACGCCCTTAACTGAGCAGAAGTTTTAAATTTTGATGCCGTCTAATTTCTCTGCTGCTTGTTGGTTATGGAAGAGTACTCAGTGTTAGAGTCTGGATTTTATGATTATGATTGTCACACTAAGGCAGACAATCTTTTCCAAGAGCCTGTCTGCTGAGAATTACATGTTTCTTTACGGGCTGAATAACCCTTAACCGCAGTGATTTTAATTTGAGAATATTTGCATATAAATAATGAGATGTCTTGGGGATGGGATCCATGTGTAAGTGTAAAATTCATTGATGTTTTATACAGACCTGAAGTGCATGTCCTGAAGGTCATTTTGCTCTTTTTTAAATGCATTTATTTATTTCTTTATTTTACATTCCAGCTGCAGTCTCCTTTCCCTCCCTCCGCTTCCTCTTTGTTTAGGAAAGGGCAGGTCCCCCATGAGTATCAACAAAACATGGCATGTCAAGGTGTCGTAAGACTAAGCACCTCCCCATGTATTAAGGCTGGGCTAGGTGACCCAGTATGAGGAATGAGGTCCCAAAAGCCTGTCAAAGAGTCAGAGACAGCCCCTGTTCCCACTGTTAGGAGTCCCATAAGAAGACCAAGCTACACAACTGTAATATATATATGCAGAGGGCCTAGGTCAGTCCCATGCAGGCTCCCTGGTTGTTGGTTCAGTGTCTGTGAGCCGCTGTTGCTAGTTATTATGCGGTGCTGTTTACCCTGCGAGAAAAGTCATGAGGCACAGCAAAACCCACTATAAGAGTTTATTAGGAGAAGGGAGGGACGGAAAAGAATGTGCTTAGGCCTACTGAAAGACTGGGGCAGGAAGAGGGGGGAGGGTACGTGGGATCTGCCCTTTATGGACACACATCCTTCCCCCCACCTCCCGCCCCGCCCCGCCCCGCCCATGCGCATATGGCCTACGTAGTTACACCACGCATGCGTATAGATTATGTGCTCACGCTGCACACAGATTGCGTAGGACGTAAGGCCCCCTGGAAATGACTAAGCATCTCGCCAGTGCATGCGGGGGTCTTGGGGGGCGTGGCTAGAAATCCTATCACCTACAAGCCCAGGTTAACTGATTCTGTGGGTGTTCTTGTGGTGTCTTTGGCTCCTCTGGCTCCTGCAATCCTTCCCCCTCTTCTGCTGGATTCCCCAAACTCTGCCTAATGTTTGGCTGTGGGTCTGCATCTGATTCCATCCGTTGTTGGATGAAGCCTCTCTGATGACAATTGGGCTAGGCACCAGTCTGGTCACAGGAGAGGGCCCGTTCAGACTAGTATCTGCTGTTGCTAGGAATCTCAGCTGGGGTCATCACTGTAGATTCCTGGGAGAGTCTCTTGTGCGCCTCACCTTTCCGGTAGTCTCTTTCAGTACTCTTCCCATGCTGCTCCCCTAACCTGATCTCTCATATTCCCTTCCCCCACCTGCCCTCAGTCCACTCAGGGGATCTCTTCTATCTCCCCTTCCCAGGGAGATCTGGGCATTCCCCATGAACCCTCCTTGTTACCTAGTCTCTCTGGGGCTGTGGAGTGTAGCATAGTTATCCTCCATTTTACAGCTAATATCCACTGAGGAGTGAGTACATATTGTGTTTGTCTTTGTCGGTCTGGGTTGCCTCACTCAGGGTGGTTTTTTTCTAGTCCCATCCATTTGTCCTGAAAGTCATTTTGACTGTGAGTTGTCACACGAGGCTAAATGTGAACTTCCCTACACAAGGAGTATTTTGGGTTTGAGTCTTTGGATTAGAACCGTCTCACATGTGGTTAGGTTGCTTTAAGTCTGGGTATCTGAAACTACATACATCTTACCTGTTCTTTCAAGCAAAACTCGGCTATTAGCTGAGTATTGTTCTTTAATTTGAGCTATAAAAAGCTTCCGTGAATTACTTAGAAGGGGTAAACCCAAACAAAACTCCAAAGTAGAAACTGCTGGCCACTGTTCTGACTATTGTAGATCAACTGATAGAAACAGTTGTATACAATGTTTTCCACATTGGCTTCACTCCTTAAGAGTGTATTGCGAGCTGGGCGGTGGTGGTGCACGCCTTTCATCCCAGCACTTGGGAGGCAGAGGCAGCAGGCAGAGCTCTATGAGTTCGAGGCCAGCCTGGTCTACAGAACAAGCAAGTTCCAGGACAGCTAGGACTGTTACACGGAGAAACCCTGTCTCAAAAAAAATAAAAAATAGAAAAGGCATATTGAGACTCTACTATACGATAGATAAAAGATGCGATCCATGGCCTCATGGATCTCACAGACTTGCAGGAGATTAGAAGTGTAGGAGGAGAGAGGGACAAACCATACCGACGAGAACAAGTTCAAAGTGCTGTAGGGTTGTGAAAGAAATGGAGAGGCATTTTAAACAAGGGAATTCCATGAGCTGACTTAAGGCTTTGGAAAAGGACTCTGGCAGAAGGAGGGACAGACTGGGATAGAGGAACAAGAACAGGTCACATGGTCAGCAATGGGGCAGCAGATTCTCACACACTCTGGTTCAGCCCTCAGAAATACTCTAAATGTTTCAAGTTTGGGTTTAAAGTAGGTTTTCTTAAATGCTTGTAATCAAGGTTTCAGACATAAATAAAATTATTCCATGCACAGCTTTAGCAAAAACATGGCCAGTCTCATTTCGTCTGTACCCCCATTTTTTGAAGTAAATTGCAGATACTTTATTAAATTATCAGTAAATAATTAATTATGTGACTCTAACAAACGGGAATGCTTTGGAAACATATCTCGCTCTCATTATCCTACCTAAATTAGTAATATCTAAATGACACTGGTGTTTTAAAAACTTGAGGATACACGGCCAAGTGTGGTTGTGCACACCTTTAATGCCAACACTAGGAAGATAGAGGCAGGTGGGTCTCTGTGAATCTGAGGCCAGCCTGGTTTATATAGCAAATTCCAGGACAGCCAGGGCTATGGGGAGAGACCCTGTCTCAAACAACATAAAACACACACACACACACACACACACACACACACACACACACACATACACACAAAGGATTGTGAGGATTTACATAAATGTTAATGTATAAAAGTCTATCTGATTTTTCTGTGGATATTTTTTTTTTCTCTTTAATACCTTTGGTAGGAGATACAGGGGCTGCTGAGTTTCTTCAAAACTAAAACAATGCTTCATACAGAACAAAACAGCTCCCAGACCACATTAGATGCTGGCTCTGCAGTCACATATATTTTGCAAAGAAGCTTCATTTCTGCTGCACGTTCACAGCAAACAGTGGGCTCTTGAGACACTTTCCTCCTGATTTGTTTTCACACAGCCATCATTCCATACGTCGTGTGGCGCTCCGAATCTTCCCCGTGCTTGCTCGGCATGCCTTATTATCTGGTGAACTCTGATAGCCCCGCTCTGTAAAGACATCACTATCTAATGTTTACAACTGCCATCAGTTCCCCTTTGTTGTGGCTTTGGGGCTTGGAATGTAATAATAAACAATATATGCAAAATACCCCACTTGTGAGCCAAAGAAAAGGCTTTGTAGTGAAGCCTGCAGGAGGGGATGAAGGGAAATTAGGGTAACGTCTCATCAGTTATAATTTACTTAATTTTCGATAGTAAGAGAACACTTGGCATTTATTTACACACAGTACAATGATGTTAAATCCATGATTATAACTTGGTGCTTCTCATTGGCTCTAAACACACATAAATTTCTTAAACCTCTTGGAAAGGCTTATATAAGATTAAGGAACATGGCAAGATATGAATTACTGTAAGGTTTGGAGTCGAACCACGCTCATAGATCAGCTAACCGGAGCTCCGGTTTTTAAGCTATTTTTCCAGTTCTCATTTACAATGCCAGACAGGCACTGGGCAAGATCGCCTTTAGAACATCCTATAGCAGGAGAGCTGGTGACTGTTGGCCAGAGAGGCTGGTGTGTGTCATATTGAATAATGGATCTTAACACACAGCATGGAAGCAATTTAACTGTTCTTTTAACATGACATCGGTTTTAATGCAACACACATGTAAGCCGCCTCTGCAGTCCTGTGTGTTTCCTTCAAATGACGTAGTGAAAGCCTGACCCAAGATTGGCAAGGAGCCCGGAAGTCAGACTCTGGGCTCAGGAGCAGGACAGTCCTAGGTTTGCACTGCTGGGTTTGGGCAAACTGTTCTCTGGCACATGTTCCTCTAGTGATATGCTGGAGCCCATCCCACCTGCTTCCAAGAGCTGATTGTTAAATGTGAAAGATCCTGGAGAGCCACTGTTGAAACTGCGGGTTGCTTGAAATCCAAGGTGGAGCTTTTTATACCATAGAATCAGGCAAACCCTGTACATCAGCTTCTTTTCCTGCCCCCAGAGCCGATGTCGCCAGCACACAGGGCCCGTGCAGCATATTTAAGGACAATAAGCCAGTTTATGTGAACCCTGCTGCCCAGTACAGTCCTCCTTTGTCTCTATGGGAGACGAGCTCCAGGATCCACCAGGATACTAAAATCCACGGATGTTCAAATTCCTAATACAAAATGATGTCATGTTTGCATATAATCTCTGTACGTCTTCACGTACACTTCAGGTCATCCCTGGTTCAACTACCATGCCTACTACATTGTAAATAGTCGTCGTTTAGTATTGTCCGGGGAACAGCAAGGAGAAAACGTCTGTATGAGTTTGATACAGATAGAAGAGTTATTGCCCAGACATTTTTGAGCCTCCTCTGGTGAGTCTGACAGTGGGATCTCGTGGCGATGAATGGTCTACTGTGCTGCCCATACAGGAAGCACTCAGTAAAGGCTGCTCCTACAGCAAGAGTGTCATTGCCATTAAAGCAAATACAAACAACTTTTGTCAGTTGATAAATCATCCAGACATTTTTCTCCTCCAATTTGATGATCTCCCTGACAACAAAGCAGGGAATATGTACACACACACACACAAATAATAATAATAAGTAAATTAAAAAACAACAAGGAAAGTCTAAGCAACTCATTGTACCATTCACTAGTGTCAGGTTAATGTCTTAATCCTGGCAAAACATGTGCTGGGACAGAGAAATAAAAGAGTGTACATTGTGGAAAAAAATCAAAAGCAGAGGTTTCTGACTTTATCTAAACTGTTTATTGTACTGTGTTTTCTTTGAGATGACATACTGACACTTTATTATAAACAGCAATAACAAGATAATAAAGAATTTTGAATGCTTGGTGGCAAAACATGAACATTCTAGGTTTCTATGACAAAAAAAAATCAATTTCTGGCCCAAATTATCTTAAGTAAAAAGGGAGATTATTGGTTCATGGAAATTCCAGGGCTAAGGGTCCAGGGTTCAGTGCAGTTTTGAATATGTCTTGATGCAGGCTCTTAGCAGGTCCTAAGTTTCTCTGCCTTCCATTAGGAAAACCCATCTCCATTCTGTATGTAGCAGTCCACCAGGAAAAAAAAAGAAAGAAAGAAATGACTTTTTCTATAGTCCCTGCAATATTTCTAAGGTTTTTCTGCTTAAACTGGCGCTGGCCATGCACTGGACTCGTGTTTGGAATCATAAGGTATAGGCAGGGCTGTGGTGGTATTGTGTTCCCCAAAATATTGTGTACCTTAATAAACTTTTCTGGGGTCAGAGACAGAACAGTCACAATGTTAAACATGAGAATAGGCAATGGTAGCACACGCCTTTAATCCTAGCATTCCAGAGGCAGAAATCCATGTGTTCAAGGATACACCCAAGCATTGTGACTCACGCCTTTAATCCCAGAAAGCAAGCCTTCAATCCCAGGGAGTGGTGGTAGAAAGCAGAAAGGTATATAAGGCATGAGGACCAGAAACTCAGGCATTTGGCCTGGAGAAGCATTTGGGCTGGTTAATCATTCAGGTTTCTAGCAGCAGTTCAGCTGAGAGTCATTCGGATATGAGGACATAGAGGCTTCCAGTCTGAGGAAGCAAGACCAGCTGAGAAGTTGGCCAGGTGAGATATCTGTGGCTTATTCTGTCTCTCTGACCATCCAGTGTTCACCCCAATAACTGACTGGGTTTGATTTTATTAATAAGACTCTTTAAGATTCATGCTACACAGGGCTCGTGTAATAACAGTGAAAAGATGAAAGGAAGGGCTAGGGATGCAGCTTGATGGCGGTGAACTTGCCTAGCATTACCAAGGCCTTAGGCTCTGTCTCCAGCTCCACGGCAGAGGAGGTTGGAAAGGGATGCTATACAAAAACAAAAACAATTATCCCCGGGTTGTTACTGACGGCAGCTCAAGTACCATGTGGAACATAAGCACGTGGTTTTCTCTTTGAACAAGGTTCTGATAAGACCTTCTGAGGTTGTATTCCAGCCCTGGGCACATCTGATGCCATCAAAGACCTTTCAGAAAAAAAAAAAAAGCAAAAATAGAGGCAGTATCTGTACAGAGAACTGATTTAAGAAACTCAAGTAACAGAAGGCTAGAGAAACGATTCATAAAGACAAAAAACAAAAAAAACATTCCAGTGCTTCAGGTCAGGAAGATTTCACACGGAAAGAAACAGCACAATATCCTTGGTACGCTCTTGGTGCCTTCCTCCTTCACCGAGAACCGGAACCCCGCGGTGCAGGGAGCACAGAACGTTTGGAAACGGGAATACTGTGAAAGGAGGAAGAGCGTGTTCAAAAACCAAACTGCTGTATTATGTAACCGTGACAAACCTGTTGGCCTTTAGAAATTCCACCGAGTACTTGGCTGTCAATTTATTTTAGAATTTCATTCCAGGAAAGTCAGTTCTACCTCCGATGTTATGGAGAACTTAAAATATTTACACCAGAAGAGGGGGGCACCAAACTCTCCACCCCAGAGTCACAGCCTTTGACGGGTTACGTAATTCTACCTAATGGGACATCGGAAGCTCTGTGCGTCCCACTCTCTCCCAGGAAGTGGAGGCTTCTCTTTGGTTACAAGTTTTCTGGGCCCAAGCCGGATGTCATCCTTATTCCTGATCCTCCCCAAGAAGCCACAAGCTTTGCTCCATGAGTCAGAGTTTAAAATGCAACCCTTTCTGGTTTATATCATATACACATTCTGTAATAGGCTTAGAGAGGCGCTCGGTGATTCATAGCCTGGCCTGGTGTGCCCTAGCCAAACACATCTTTCCATCTGGCACTGTATATAGAGGACTCTGTAGTGTTGATTTGCATGGCCTCATTTAAGGAAAGCATTTTTTCTGTCCCCATGAAAACTTTATGTATCCCATCCAAATGTAATTTAAAAAAAAAAAAAACAAACTTGTGATACTCACTTACTTTTGTGATAGTTTTTTTTATCTTCACCATGAAATATGATGCCCTAAACAATCTTGTGACCATGGTAAAGGAACATAAAATATAAGAATAGTCCTTTTGTCCCAAAGAGACACAGCTGTGAGTATTTTGGAGCAAGGCATAGTTCCCAAGGATTTTGACATTAGACAGATATTGGGACTCTTGAATAGCCCTGGAAGAAAAACAAACAAACAAACACAAATAAACCAATTTTAAGCCGGGCGGTGCTGGCACATGAATATAATCCCAACATTCAGGAGGCAGAGGCAAGCGGATTACTCTGAGTTTGAGGCCAGTCTGGTCTACAGAGTGAGTTCCAGGACAGTCAGGGCTACACAGAGAAACCCTATCTCGAAAAACCAAGAAGAAAAAAACAAAACAAAACCACAATCTTAGGTCTTTTGTAAATAAACAGAACTGCATGCTAATCTAGACTGCCTAAGCAATGTCATATGACATTCATGTTGCCAGGTACAAAAATCTTAGGGAGGAGATGTGAGAATTATATCTTAATAAAAAACTACAATGTGGGGCAACATTCACCTTGGGAATAGTGATACTCAAGGGTTCGTTGATCTTAGAAATGAACTCCTATTAGCTGCAGAAGCTTGATTAAAACCGTGTCATTGGAGGACAGGCATCACTTAAAATCAGAAAAAGAAGTGAAGGAGATGGCTCCGTCAGCGGAGAGCTTGTCACAGAGAACGGAGACTTCAGTTCCCGGCACACCACAGAAAACCTGGGCATGGTGATACACCTCTGTGACTCCAGCAGAGAGAGGTGGACACAAGCAGCCAGCCAGCTTCAGAGAGAGACTGTTTGCAAATGCAAGGTGGAGGGAAAGAGAGGAAGACACCAGATATCAGTGCTTGGCCTCCACATGCACGCACATACATGCATTTGCATGCCCAGGAACAGGTACACACACATGTGTGACACACGCGGAGACCGACAGGCAGCTAGAATACAGAACAATTAAAAAGGCATTGTCAGAAAACAATTGAGAATGATTGTGATTGTTAAGCACTGTTAGACATATAAACATGGCTGGCATTTGTCCCTATTTCCTTCCTGGAACCTTTTAAATGGAAGATTGGTAATTATTTTCAACCACCCAGAAGTTGTTAGGGACTCTGCAGCTTGTAGCCATCAGAATTCATTGCAGGTGCCCCAGAGGGTCTGTAGACGCTTCGAGTGTCCTGACACAACCCGGCAGGCTTAGGGGGGCGACTCTGACCCTGCTCCTCACTCTGAAATCGTCTCAACTCTGTGCATTTCTGAAGACACATTGTTCCCTTTTCGAGAGATAATTGAAGAATGTCTGAGATAAAAGTCTAGACTTAAACTTTCAACTTTGGGAAAGGCAAGCGTGGAGAAGATTGGCGAGATGAGCTACAGGCTAAAGCGCCTCTGGGAGGCTGTGTCCCTAAAGTAGAAGGAAAGATAATTGGGGCTTGTTAAAGCTTGAATTGAAGAGGAGAGACTGGCAAGCAAACGTCCAGACTCTGGCAGCCTCTTGGTGTACCACAGGACTTGCCCTTCAAAGGAGGGTCTAAGGACCCGCAGCAGGAGTGTCACCTGGGGGCAAATTAGGAATGTAGGATCTTGGACATCCCGGATCTGAGTCAGATCTGCATTTTAGTGAGAACCCCAGGTTCCTGTACTCACATCAATATTTGAGGACCAATGATGCCGTGCACTCTCGTAGACTGCCCCCAGAGAGCTTCTCATTCTGTCTCAGAGACGTTAAATAGTTCAGTGTGATGGCCGAACAGATCCAGACGGGAACAGGGCAATGTTGTTCTCTCCAGAACCTGTTCTGAAGGCAGTGCGCTGCCTCCCTACTGTTTGGATTCTCAGCAACTAACCCAGTTTATAGCATAATGAGATGGGCAGATGGGGAGACAGAGGGGTAAGCGTTACTGTCTTCATGTGTTTTCTGTTGCTATGATAAAGACCATGACCAAAAGCAACTGGGAGATGGAAGAAAGGGATTATTTCATCCTTTGGCTTACACTCCAACATGGAGGGAAGTCAGGGCAGGAACCTCGAGGCAAGAACTGAAGCAGAACAGAAGTCCATGGAGGAACACTTCATATTGACTTGCTCCCCGTGGCTTGCTCAGCTATCTTTTTATATATCCCAGGACCACCTGCCCGGGGTAGCACCGCCCTCACTGGGCTGAGCCTCTCACATCAACCACTAATCAAGAAACTCTCCTACAGATTTGCCTACAGGCCAATGTGATGGAGGCATTTTCTCATCTAAGGTTCTGTATTCCCAGATAACTGTCGCTGGTGTCAAGTTGACAAACAAGCAAACAAACAGAACTGTTTGTCAGCACAGGTACTCACCTGAAAACAAAACAAAACTTCAACGGATGCTAAGGTCAAAGAGCAGGATTGGGTTTTAATATCCTTTAGATAGGCTTGTTTAATTTCATGATGTAGTTGAATGCAAGCCAGCCCAAAAGTCTTAATTTAGGAACTGGTCATCTATTTCCAGGCCTCCAACAGCCCATGGAGTCAGGTTCGTGGTGTGAATGGTCATGTATTCCAGAAAAGAACAGCAAGTGACAAACAGCTTGTCCTCTCTGAACTCATCTCCCCTCACTGCCACGTCCCCTTGGGCTGGCTGTGTCCCATCTCCCCTCCTGGAATACCCTCCTTTTAGAGGTGAGGGCCACACCTGAATCACTGGCTCTCCTGCGTCAGGCACACGTTCACTGAACCAACATGATTCTGGTGGCAAAGCCGTATCTGCGGATGCTGAGAGCCATGGGACAGCACGCAGAAATTTACCCTGGAGAACAATCTGTACGCTCCCTCTCACCTCCAAATCACAATTCGCTTTGGGGGCTGCAGAAGGTGCCTGTTATTTGCACTTCCTGGACTGCACTCAGCATATTGTTTAAACTAGAGCCAATTGAAAGTGTATGAATATGGAGTAGCCATTGCTTCTCTGACATTTTGATAAAAACGGCATTTGGGCTTGCACGTCCTCACTCCCTCAGGATGCTCTTCCCCTTGACAAATGAGCAGTGTCCGTCTCACAGAAAATGGTACTCTATTATAATTCCAGCTCAAGATTCCTAAAAGGGCAGGGTATGATGATGCACCTCTGTAATCCTAGCACTCGGGAGGTGGAGGCGGGAGTCCAAGGTCATCTTCTAGAGATGTTTGGCTAGAGAGTGTAGGCTATAGAGAGTTTAAGGCTAGCCTAGGCTACATGAGACCATGTCTCAAAACAAAACAAAGACACCCGCCCCCCCCCCCCAAAAAAACCCTCCAGATTCCTAAAATGATGCTTCAGTGCTGTGCTGAAATCAGAAAACTTAGATCTGTATTCAACTCTTTCTTGTGCTCTTTATATGACCTTGGTGATTTCATGATGACTGTTGTCATGTTGATGGAGTCAGTGTTCAATCTCTCTGTATATTTGGGCCTTGGTTTCCTCACTATGATGTATAAAAATATCACACACTTGAAGTAGTTGGCATATTAGAGATTCACAAACCAATTGTGTTTAATCCCTTGCTCTATTCCTATCGCTACCCACAGGGGCACGGCTCAATTCCCTGTCCAGGACCTCCTTATGGCCAAATGTTCTTTAGGAATCTGTGTGCACATATGTGCACATGTACATCATACATGTAGAGGTCAGAGATCAACATCTGGCCAGATGTCTTCCTTTCTTATTTTTTAAGATAGTGTCTTTCTCTATCTCTGTTGGGATTTCGATCACTGTGATAAAGTGCCATGACCAAAAGCAACTTGGTAAAGAATGGGTTTATTTCAGCTTACAGTTCCACATCACGGTCTACCACCAAGGGAAGTCAGGACAGTAGGTCAAGCAGAACAAGACCTGCAGGCAGGAGCTGATGCAGAGGCCATGGAGGGGTGCTGCTTACTGGCTTGCTCCTCATGGCTTGTTCAACCTGCTTTCTTATAGAACCCAGGACCACCAGCCCAGAGATACCACCCCAGTGATCTGGGCCCTCCCATGTCAATCATCAGTCAAGAAAACGCACCACAGACTTGCCCAGCTCTGGGGGAGTTTTCTCAACTCAGGTTCCCTCCTCCCACATGACTCTAGCTTGTGTCAAGTTGTCATGGAACTAGTCAGCGCACTCATTGAAGCTCGAGCTCATTGATTGGGCTAAACTTGCAGGCCAGCAAGCCCCGTGGATCCCCCTGTCTCCATCCTTCCAGCTCTGGGATTACGGGTGCATGCCACTGTTCCCTGCTCCTCCAGTAGATTCTGTGGATCAAACTCAGGTCCTTATGCTTGTGAACCAAGCACACTACCAGCTGAGCCATCTCCACACCCATAGGGCCAAATGTTCTGTTGAATGACGTCCTTTGCCGCAATCATCTGGAGACAAGATCTGTCAGTCAGGTAGACTTGCCTCCAGCACCAGGGCGGCATCTGCCTTTCTCTGACGGTCCTCCAGACCCCTGCATCTTAGGCCAGTCGCTGCTAACTACTCCCAAGAAACAAACTTGCCCTATCTCGACTGGTAAGAAATTATCCGAATCCAGGAGATCTTATTCTTGGACCACTAACTACCTCTTCAAGTTTCAGTACTTTAGAGGGTGTTGCTGCTGCTGTTGTTGTTGTTGTTGTTGTCGTCGTTGTCTTTTGTTGGTTTTTCAAGACAGGGTTTCTCTGTGTAGCCCTGGCTGTCTTGGAACTCACTCCATAGACCAGGCTGGCTTCAAATTCAGAGATCTGTCTGCCTCTGTCTCCCAAATACTGGAATTAAAGGCTTGCACCACCATCGCCCAGCCAGAGCATTTTTTAAGCACATGCAACCTTTATAAATAATTACTTTGAAATATAACTTAGAGTCTGTAAGTTTCTTGTAGAAGAAGAATTGGCTTAAACACAGAGGATTAGAAGAGAACAAAAGATCAAACACAATTATGGCAAATACAGAGAACCAATGATAGGCATTTTGGTGAATAGATGCCAAAATCTTTATATAAGTGAACATATACTATGTAAGTGTACTATGTAGGTATTAATAAATGCATATATTATGAAACACATTAATATGTCGTGGGATGCTCGTGGTATTTTAGGTATATGTGTATGTGTAGACCTTGCTTTGCTTTTGTTCTTTTATAAACAGAATTTCACCGTGTAACCCTAGCTGGCCTAGAACCAGTCTCGAACTCACAGAGGTCCGCCTGGAATTAAAGTGTATGCCATTCCCTCTCGCCCAGCTATGAATTCCTATTTGCTTTAACTGTTATGTTCTCAGAAAATATCAGAAAGAGTTCGTATATACCCCAAATGAAATGTTTTCATTGTTTTGTGAGCTCCCTTTTATCTGATAATCCCCCATGCTATTGAATTTAAAACACTATTTGAGTAAGGCAACATCT
The DNA here is from genome assembly GCA_902168405.1 of Peromyscus aztecus. Taxonomy (NCBI): domain Eukaryota; kingdom Metazoa; phylum Chordata; class Mammalia; order Rodentia; family Cricetidae; genus Peromyscus; species Peromyscus aztecus. The sequence continues at coordinate 21,417 of CABHPQ010001989.1, forward strand.
AGAATATGGTTTAGAGTATAATAGTGCATAATTAATATGAAGAATCAATGAGTAAACATGTCCCAATATACTTTATGTGTAAATCTTAAGTTTTCTACATTGGGTTTCCTATAAAGGGGGAAGTTCTATGCTAAACCATTGTCAAAGCTGATGAGTGGGTCTTCACTGGCATCGGCTGATGGACCCCTTTCTGATGTGTCTTCATGTGAACTACAGATCTGATGCTGATAACGTGTTTGGGCTCATCCCACACTGAAATCTAACAACTATTTTCCCTTTGTAATTCTGAATTCCTGGGTGCAGTATTTTTAGGACCTAGACAAACAGTCATGAAGATGGCAAGTGCCCTTGGATCTCTGCCAGTGTGCCCAGACCTTGGTGGCTCTAGGGGATAGACAGGGATTCCATATGTGGAGTTTACTGGGCATGGTGCTGCTACAAACTTGCTGGGATCCCTCTGCAAGCCTGGAGTGCCTACCTGCTTCCCAAGGGCAGCCACTATTGATTCCATTCAAGTCTCAATGTAGGGCCCTGGAGACTAGATCTCAAGGAAGCCAACTGTTAGATAATGTAGATGAAAGTCCTGATTCTGAAGGAATGGCAATTAACTTACTTTAAAATGTAAAACTATTCAAGCCAAACAAAATTCACCCGAGAACATTGTGCCTCTGGGATAGACCAAGAAGAGGTTTATATTATCTGAGAGATCTCAGGGACCTGAAAGCCAGATGTGAGACTGCTTTGTCATGGACAAGGGGCACAGATTGCCAGTCTCACAGATCATTGGTGACTCCTACAGGAAGTCATAGGTCCCCAGACATCAGTTCTGCTGGACCATTATCGTTAGGACAGTTCAAAGACAAGACGACCAAAGAGGAGACAGTCATTGGCAAGAAGACATTGTAATACGTTGTTAAAAACTTCTTGTTTCGATAAAGATCTCCCAAACTAAATTGTGAAAACTCTCCAATTTAGCATCGCTTAGAACTCTTCTAGAATTCAAAGTCTCTGCTGTCTCTAGAGATAACACATGTCATCAACCAGAAAATCTTAAGTGATAGGAAATGTCATTTTAGGATAACAGTATTGATAGTAACTTCACAATGGTTATTAAAATATATTCTTTCCTACAAATGCCCTTAACTCTGCAGGATGGGAACGTGACTTTAATCAGATCAGGTTACATCAAGATGAAATCAAAAGCTGATGGGATCTTTGCTAATCAACAGCAAAAAGAAACACAGAATATCTTCTTTTGCAGTTTAAATTCTTTATGAAGGAAGCAGACTGTTAGTCTCTCTTTATGATTCAGCATCTGCAAGTGTCTTAATTGGAGTTTCTATTGCTGTGAAGAGACACCATGACCACAGCAACTGTTATAAGGAAAACATTTAGTTGAGGGGGCTCACTTACAGTTTCAGAGGTTCAGTCCTTTGTCATCATGGCAGGGAGCATGGTGGCGTGCAGGCAGACATGGTGCTGGAGTAGCAGCAAGAGTCCTATATCTTACAGGTAACAGGAAGTCGACTGAGACGCTAGGTGGTGTCCTGAGCATAGGAAACCTCAAAGCCCGCCCCAACAGTGACACACTTCCTCCAACCAGGTCACACCCACTCCAACTAAGCCACACCTCCTACAAGTACCGTTCCCTGTGAGATTATGGGGGCCAGTTACACTCAGACTTCCACAGCAAGTATTAGGGGTGACTGAAAACTGGAGGCTGACACAGTCACTACCCAGGAAAATGTGAATTTAAAATTAAAAGACAAAGTGTAATTAAAAAACAACCATAAGAAAAGAGGCATGGGGAAGATGTATCCCTGAGTAAAGTGATAGTCCATGGAGTGGCCACTTTGGGAACATTGCATACATCTGACTTTGCTTCCAATCCTGAGTTGGTAGACTGCTCTCAGGACTGTTGGATTTCAGGTCAGTTGGGAGCCTGGTGCATGTATGTATTCCATGACTGCATGGTAGATCAGGATCAGCACTCGGAACACTTTGAGGGATTCACCTCTTGGGGGACTGGGAGATACTAAGAGTTAGTTTGTAGGGAAGGTATTTGAATGTGAACTTTTGTGGATTCTACACAGCCACACAGAATCCTGCTAGGGTGAGGCAGGAAGGGACACGCTCTCCAACAGGCAATCTCTGAACTGGGCATGAGGAGTGGTATCCATGGTAGGGGTGAAAGCCTTAGAGACAGATCAGGGAAATAGGGAGAGCCACCGCTAACCTTACCTCACCAACTCTGCAGCTTCCAAATGCGAGTTACTTCCTGTCTACCCACGCCTTTATTGCCTTGCTGTTCTGCCTTCTCATTGGCTATCTTAGCCCAGCTACCTCACTTCCTCTTCCTACACTCTGTCACTTTCTGTCTGTCTCCAGACAGACCTCCAGGTCTCTATGGTTGGTACTGGGATTAAAGGCATGTGTCACCATGCTTGGCTCTGTTTCCTAGTGTGGCCTTGAACACACAGAGACCCTTCCTGCTAAGGGATAGGATTAAGGGCGTGTGCTACCGTTGCCTGACTTCTTTGTTTACTTAAAATGGCTTGCTTTTCCCTCTGACCTCCAGGCAAGCTTTATTTATTAAAGCACAAATAAAATATAACCACATTTCAGCACAAATAAAATATCACCACACCTAGCCCGGGCCTTCAAAGGCCTCAGGAATCCTGAGTCCCATGTGATTGCAGGCACTGCCTGGGGGAGTCGGGTGGGTTTGTGGCTTTTATTGAACACTTCCTTTTTGAAATGTCTGGGGATTAGATTCTCTTTTTTTTTTCCCCTTCACTTTCTAAAATCCATCTATTCACCCAATATGTCTTCAGGATGTGTAACATACCAGGTCCTGGGCTAGGAATAAGAGCAGAATATCGGTTTGTTTTATTGTGACCATGACCAAGTGCCTGACAGAGACTGCTTAAGCGAGAAAGATTTATCTCGCTCACGCTTTCCAAGGGCTTCAGTTCATGGCTGCCTGACCTCCTACAGCAGAGCAAAAAAAGAACATGCCAGGGGTAGACAGACGTCTGTCACCTCATGGTGGATGGGAAGCAAGGACAAGATTGGGGACCAGGAATAAACTTCAAAGGCACACCCTCAGTGACCCTCTTCCTCCCTAAGATATGTCCCCTGAAGATGCTGCCACCTCGCAAAACAGCATTGCCCTCTGGGGACCAGGCATTCGACACATAAGCCTGCGGGAGACATTTCTCATTCAAATCATGACCGACAATGCCCAGCCAGACATGAGATCTTCCTGTCCTGGAGGAGCTTGTTGGAGACTCGGATGAAGTACTTCTACAGATGGTGAATATATTTACACAGGGGATAGGAGCTGCGCGGACTGCACGCTTATTTCACGCCCATTCTCCGAGTCCTCTCAGCCTCACCCCTTAGGCCGTCGCTGAAGTGACATCTGGTTCCGGACAGGCTGGGGTCCGCTGCTCAAGGGTCTAACTTAACAACACTTGTCCTCAGCCTGTAGCCATGCCATGCTTCCTGTGCTAGGCCTCACTGATGCTGAAGTGTGAGGACCCCGGCAGAACTCACAATGATCAAACCAAGAGGTGGTGGGGGGGTGGGTAAATGGACACCCACGGGGCCACCTTCCTTCAGTGTACTGAGGCTGATAAATTAGTGCCTCTTCCTTTTCTCCTCTGAGTGGGAAGTGCCAAGGTGTTTCCAACGGACCCCTCAAACTGTCTCCGGGACTGCGCATGGGTTACCAGCCGTACTCACATGGCCCACCCCCGTTTTGTTTCCCTTCTCCACTACTCTGCCTCATGAGTGGATCCCAAAATAAACTCCCTTTATGTAAGCTTTCCTCAGGCTCCTCAAAGACCCCACCCTGTGAAAAAATGTAATGATTCTGAAAAGGAAGTGGGCACGGTGGTGCCGTGCTGTCATGCCTGCCCTCGGGAGGGAGAGGGAAGATGAAGCATCCATAAAACAAATATTCTAGGGATATGTGTACAAGTGTGCTCACACACATACGAGAAAACTCAATCTTCTGTGTTCGTGTGTGTGTGTGTGTGTGTGTGTGTGTGTGTGTGTGTGTGTGTGATGTGTACATTTGCATACATGAAAGTGGAGATCACTTTTGGGTGTCATTCTAAAGGCTCTGTACATCTTTTTTTTTTTTTTTAAGACAGGCTCTCTGCCTGGGGCTTGCTGATGAGGCCAGGAATACCTGTCTCCATCTCTCTAGCATTGAGGTTGTGAGTGCGTACAACCATGCCATGCTTTTTTCCATAGGTTCTGGGGATCCAACTTGGGTTCTCATTAATGTGCAACAAGAACTTCCCTGACTGAGCAGTCTCCTCAGCCAGGAAACTCAATGTGAACTGTAAAGGAATGCATTAATATTTCCACTTTATTAGACCCTCTTGGTGTTAGCCAAGTCATTTTCCCTTTCTTCCCTGCTAAGAGAGTTGTAGTTTTATTTAATATACACCCTTCAGGGAAAGGAAAGATATAGTCTTTCTAGTTGAAACCATTTAATTTGCCAATGATTGGTTTGGGGGTCAACATATGATACAGGAGAGAGTGAGAACCCTAAGAGATGGTCTTCTGGATGTTCCTAGACATTTGTTTATCTCGCTCCCTAGGCTTGTGTCTGTACCTAGATTTGTGCCCAGGCCTGGGGCAGTTATCATGTCATGGGGGGGGGGGGGGGGGTAGTCAAAAGATAAGGCCTGCATGCTGAGGTAGCGCAGCAGGAGGTTGGATGGACCTTGGTTTGGGATAGCTTTGTTAGCCTAATGAGTTGACTACAGTTTCCTTGTGGTTTTGGGTTGAGCTGTACAGGCTATTGTTTTACTTGTTTATTTCAAGCTGCATTTTCTGTTTCTATGAAATGGCTGTGTCCCCTGAGGGCCATTGCTTGATGGTCCTGAATCCACAGCCTGAAGTCAGGCAGATGCAAGATTTTCTGTCTGTTTCCAAGAGAGAGAATCTCCAGAGGTCTTTTTCTGGCAGCTCTTTCTAATGTTGCTTTGGCTCTGAAACACTGCTTATGATCGAAAAGTAAGAGAGGAAAGCAGTCTGGTTCACCAAAAGGATGGGCTGGGGGCTTTGTACCTGTGCGGTGGGAAGAGAATGGAGCTATGAGAATCTTTAGGAAGATGAGGGCAAGTTTCACCTGGATAGCAAAATTGCACCTAGTGTATCTACTGCCCATATGTTGGTTTCAGAGATATGGATGGTTCTAGAACGGGAGGCGGGGGAGGGGGGTAGGAAATGCACAAGATTAACCCAGAACATCCTATAAAGTCAAACGGTAAGAAAGTACTAAAATAAAACAAACACAAAAGTAGTATTGACGTGTCAGAGAGACAAAGTGTCAACTCCGGAGCTCCCAGTGGCTGAACCTGTAAGGACAGGAGAGACAACAAAGGAAATCATCCTTGGATTATAACCTCAAACATGAAATGAACATCTAAGACTCCACAGGACAGGAATGCATGACTGGTTAAATAAATAAATAATGTAATTTGCTCAACTAAGTAAGTAAACGAAGGAGCATTTTTTGCTTAAAAATTCCTCTGGTGGCTGCAGATTCTCTGCCTCGGGGAGAGTGTTTAAGTTCCTATTTTTCCCCCGTGAGGATTAAGTGGTCAGTGTGTGCAGAGAGAATGAAAAGCTAACTTTACAATGGGTGGACACTGCAAACAGGGCCCCAGCCAGGGGTCAAGATCAACACACACATTCTTGGAATGCTCTGATGGAAGACTCACCCACAGCGTCTGTGATTGCCCCTGAATCAACAACCACAGCCTAGTCACGAGAAAAACAGCAGACAAGGTCCAGCTTTCTACAGAGTACATCTCTAACATTGCTTAAACAATTATTAAGGCTATTCAAAGTAAAGTCCAAGAAGCTGTCACAGCTAGCAGGATGCTTAGAGCATGTAACAGATCATTGTGATGTAGCATCCTATGGGGCTCCTGGGACAGAAGGGCAATATGTAAAAATTGAAGAATCAGAAAAAGTCTTGACCCTGGTTAGTGATTACATTAGTTACTTTCATGTTGTTGTAACTATGATTACCTGACAGAAACAACCTAAGAGAGGGGACATTTCCTTTGGTTTATGCCTTCAGAGGGTATGGTCCATCAGGACAGACAAGGGACAGAGGTGGGGGTACAGCCGAGGCTGCTTACGGCATGGTGGCAAGAAACTGGAACCCGGCTCTGTGATAACTCTCAAAGATGCACCCTGAGTGACTTCCTCCAGTGAGACTCTACCTTCTAAAGCCTCCCTGGTCTCCAAAAAAAAAAAAAAAAAAAGCCACCAGCTGGGAAGCAAGCATCTAAGACACAAGCCTATGGGGAGAATCCTGATTCAAACTGTAACATGAATTTGAATCATTATTGGTTTGTTTACTCAAATAAGCACGCCACCGTAATGTAAGATTGTAGTCACAGGAGGAATAGGTACGGATTTGGGGAACTCAGCCCTGCTTTGGCAGTTTGTCTGTACATTTTAAACTCTTCGGATAAACAAAGTTTATTGAAAAAAAACAAAGTGACGCTGGCTTGTGCTAGCAAACACTAGAAGCTTCCACAATGTGGGTAGCTCTCCACCATGCCGGGTCCTTCCTGTAGCATTCCTGGTAAAGGGGGGAGCAGTGTGGAAACTTAGGCATCACCCTACGGCCATTACCTGGCAAAATCCTACTCTCTGAGCTCTCTGTTGGAACATGGGATCTTCAGATGCATGTTGGGAAATATTCAACCTCCCTGGAAGTTATACTGATCAGATCTATCTAAACAATATGGAAATTTAATGTTTTGAATGATAGCAATTAATGTATATGCATAAATATACAATTCAGTTCAGACCAAATTTAAACCAAATGTTATGTTTTAGCTATTATTGCTTCAATAAATATATAATGATTGCCTACTATGTGCCAAGAAATACTTCAACCCCGAGTGTTTTGTTTTCACAGCTGTGGGTGGAAGAATTGCCTTCAGAGCCAATTAATTCCAAGTACTTCCTAGTTTGTAGCTTTCATTAGATACCAGGGCAGGGCTCAAAAGGCAACTGAAAACTAGTACTGACACATTAAAGGAAAGATAACCCAGTTGCTGCTGCTGTTAACTTAATTATACGCCGGGTTCCGTTTACTTCCTACGTAAGCTCTGAGATCCGAGGGTGATTTGTTCAAGGGTTGGAGCAAGAGCAACACAGAGGCAATTTATAATCACCCCCCTGCTTTGATGTGGTCATCTGTACACACCTTGGCTACTCAGAAGCTCCTCCAAAGCCAGAGCTAAGTGTTATTTACCTTTCTATCTCCCGTGTAAATAGCAAAGGCTTGCACGCGCATGTTGAATGCGGTTGATGAGTGAATTAAACACAGTTTACTTTTGGTACTCCTATGACCTAACAGGAGGCTTTGCTTCGAAATCACCACAAACTCACAACACACCGAGGTCATTGTCGGATGCCTCTCCCTGGACATACCAGTAATAAAACACAGGAGGTTTGTGTTAAACTCAACAGACTAGTGTACTTGAAAGCACAATATTCTTTTTTCATACCATCGCTGAATAATTAGAAGGTCTTTCTTTTGTTTGCCACCTGTGAAAACCTTTCACACCACCATTTACTTAGCAGAATTGTGTGTGGTGAATACGGGAAAGTTTTAGTGATCAATAAAATTGTCCAGGATAAGCTCTGGAGTCTACTCCATGAGGAAATTTGGCTGAAAGCATCACAGGCTCAGTCCAGTCTGTTCTTCTCCTATTTCTGATCCTCTTATGCATTTAGATCCAGTCCTTGGGGGAAGTAGAGAGGGACACGTGTATCCAAGTAGCTTCCAAATCCAGATCTGAATCCTTAAGCTCTATGCCGAATCTCACATTCCTGTATCTCAGCCCCTGAATTCTGCCCTCCAAAGGGCAGTGTTAGGTTTTCCTGATACTCATCAAAATGTCTTGACTGCTATGAGAAAGCATAAGTGAGTAAAGAAAGCATTGTTCACAACCGTCACTACATGGAATCAGCCTGTTCATCAAAAATGAATGGGTAAGGCTGAGAGGTGGTGGCACACACCTTTAATCCCAGCACTCGGGAGGCAGAAGCAGGTGGATCTCTGTGAGTTCGAGGCCAGCTAGTCTGCAGAGTGAGTTCTAGACAGCTAGGGCTACACAGAGAAACCTTATCTTAAAAAAAAAGAAAGAAAGAAAAAGGGCTATATAAAGGAAATGTGGGAAATCCACACCTCGGCAACGACTCACTCCTAAGAAGGAGGTCCTGTCTTTTCCGACAACCTGGAGAGCAGCATGATAAAGAAATTGAAAGGACAACACTTCATGCTGTCACTTATGTGAAAGTCGGTCACAGAAGCAGAGCAGAGGGGCAGTTACTAAGAGCCGGGGCAGGGGAAGAAAGTGGGAAAACAAACGTCCTTCCAGTTTTTGTTCTGTTGAGACAGGGGCTCACTATGTAGCCTTGGCTGGCCTGGAGCTTGCTATGTAGACCAGGTTGGCCTCAAACTCACAGAGATCCACTTGTCTCTCTGCCTCCTGAGTACTGGGATTAAAGGTGTGCACTACCACGTCCATATGGGAAAATGTTCCTTGAAGGATACAAAACTTGTTAGGCATGATGGATAAATACACAAGATCAACACAATGTGTTCACTACAATTACTAACAATGTATCTTCATTTTTGGTAGAATAGATTTTAAGTGTTCTCACCACAGAATAAGCATGTAACATGTATCAATTAGATTTACGTAGCCATTCTACATGATGTATCTATCAAAATATTGCGGTGGACACTATAAAATGTCATTTTCATCTGTCAGTATATATTTTTTTTTAATTAAATGAGGAACCTGTCAACTTTCCTGGGGGAGGAGGGAAGAGCTCATGAGGCCCGCCCCTTCCTGGGGTGACTGACAGTTAATGATGGCTGGAGGAAGGGATGCTACTTTCTTCCATGGTACAGCCTGATAAGTGACCTGCGAGTCCGTCAATCATCTTCTACCTGTGCTCATACAAGCAACCTTATTAAACCCATTGAGTCACACACACACACACACACACACACACACACACACACACACACGGCATAAAAGTAGGAGGGAGACTTACTGGGGAAAAAAAAAGCTTTCAACAGGAGTGTGAAAAGAGATGGGGTGCTGTTAGAGACTGAAATGTCTTCAATTTATTACGTGCATGTTTGAAACTGGTAAAGAACAAAAGATTTTTAAAATAAAATTGAGAGGGGCTACGGGGAGACGACTCAGAGGGTAGGAGAGCTTGAGGCATAAGCATGATGACCTGACTATAAATACCTCAGCCAGGTGTGGTCAAACATGCAACCCTCGTGCTGTGGGCCAAAGACAGGGGGGTCACTGGAGTTTGTGGGCCACCAACCTGACTCCTGGTTCAGGGAGACCCTGTCTCAAGGGACTATGTCAGATAGTCATACAGGAGGACACGATGTCTTCCTCTGCTTCCACACACGCACACAGGCGTACACACATGTATACACATACATACCCAAACTTATACACAGGAAAAAGAAAAACAATTAAGTGACGTCTGGGTATGCAGCTCGGTGGTAGGGTGCCGATCTAGCACACACAAGGATCTACCTTTACCTTCAGTGCTGCAAAGAATTCAATGAGCAAATGAATAACCAAATACATAATATGGAAAATGAACTGGAACTCCTCAAAACTATAATTCATACCTGCTACAACAAAATACACTTAATACATGTGACTTAACTGTTTGCTAACCTAGAGATCACCGTTATAAATATCAATCGCTACAACATGTAGTGGCAAAATAATCCTTGGATGTTATTAACCACTCAACACATATGGCCCTACTCCAAAACAAGTGCTTTTTCTGCGTTTCTTCCTCTTCACTGTCAGGAGGACATCTAGACTTCCAGCATGTATCCCCATCCCCCCTCTGACTGTGCCCTGCCTTGTCAAGTTTCATGATTTTAGCTTCTATGAGTCAGGAAATTTAGACATTTTTAAAATGAAAAAAATTTCCAAGCAAGGTCCTGGGGAATTGTTGTATGGGGATCATTTAAGTCAGTTTTGTCCACTCTACACCTAATTCTATGTAATATACCAACTCCACCTCAAAAACTGTGTAGATGAAAATTCAATGGGCTAGTGTTGATTTTTTTTTTCTTTCCATCTCTTCCCACTTAAAGGCCCTGACTTTTTAACCTTCTGAAGGATTTCAGCAATCATGCTTTTCAGTCCTTGTCAGGCTATAACCCTTGGGCTATTCATCAGAGACATTCAGACTGCAGATTCCCATGCGAATTTTTGGGTCCGACCTGTGGTCAACACTAAAAGGATGTTCCAATTGTACCGGTGTGTTCCCGGTTTTCTGCAGTTGACATTATTTTATTTGATTGTGTGGTTTTACATTTCAACAAGCTCTCTAGCTCACCGCTTTAATCTAGCAGCCTTCAGATTCTCCTCCGCCAGCCTTCTGCCCATCTCAGGTTTTCTCTGTCTGTTTTGCACAGTTCACTTCTCTACATTTTCCTGAGTTTCCTGCTCTCCAGATCCTGCGAATTCAGAGCCCTCAACTGCTTTTAGCATTTTCCATCTTTATCCACATTTGCTGTAGTTGGGTTTTTTGTCCCCCTCTTTGGGGCCCGCCACCCTGCTCCCAAATAAATACATGGAGACTTATTCTTACTTATGAATGCTCAGCCTCAGTTTAGTTTGTTTCTAGCCGTCTTTTCTAACTTAAATTATCCTGTTTCTCTTTAACTACACTTTGCATCTGGACTTTTAACCTTTCTTTATATTTTTCTTTCTCTCTTACTCGATGGCTGGCTGTGTGGCTGGGTAGCTGGCCCCTGGTGTCTTCCTCTCCTTCTTTTCTCACTCCTCCCTCTTCTCTTCTCTGCCCTGAGCCTAGATTTCTTTTCCTATTTATTCTCTCTGTCTGGCAGCCCCATGTATTTCTCTCTCCTGCCTAGGTATTGGCCATTTAGCTCTTTATTAGACCAATCAGGTGTTTTAGGCAAGTAAAGTAATAGAGCTTCACAGAGTTAAACAAATGCAGCACATCTTTGCACCACTAAACAAATATTCCACCGCATAAACGAATGCAACACACCTTAAACTAATATTCCGCAACAGTTTGCCTTTCTCTGATGGAGAATAAATATTCGTGTTCTGTTCTTCTTGCACATCTGGCACCTAGCTCTGTCTACCGGAGTCAACAGGACAAGAGGATGGGGTGCAGAAACTGATGTGAGCACTTTCTGGAAGTTTTAAGAGGCAAGTCTAAACACATTCATGTTCACAGGAAGAAACAGACTCAATGATGTAACCCAAGCCATTCCTAGACTCTCTGAAGTCTTTACACTGTAAATACTGACCCAACATGAGTTTCCATCCTTCTCCTTTTGTGACATCTCTTTAGTCTTTATGAAGTTGTTCTATCCTGGGACCATGTCTTATAGTCATCGGGTATCTCCCGTGATAGCACCAGCAATACTTTTATTAACATGAAAAAAAATGTGTTGATCTGTATCTTGCATCATTGCTGTCTGCACCACAATCTAGGTGGGAAAAGAGAGAGACGCCCTGTTGCAATAAAGTGAACATCACCCAAAGCAAAATTCAGTGAATTTTATATTTACTTAAATTTCCTTTGATAAGAGCTCTTAAAAGCATTTCTATCAGTATCCTCTATATTTATATGACAAGTTATCCTTTGGATAGGATGGCGAACCAGCGGCAGCATTAAGATTGCCTTGTTATCAGAACAGAGTGAGGATGTGCGTTTGCTTGACATCCCACTCTTTTGCACTGATTCCCCTGGTTGAGAGTTTAGGTTTAAGTTTGCAGAATCCTCTCAAAAGCAAGTCCCTCGGGCATCCCACTCTGACCTCCCTGTTCTGTGAGCCTCTCCCGTCCCCAAGATTACTCTTGGCCTTTTCTTAATGAAAGTTTCTAGGCTAGCATTTTACTGTTAGGGAGAAACAATTATATGTTCACATTTTAAAAGATTTGTTGTGGAATGAAATGACTTTTGGATTGCTGACATCTATGAAGTTTATCCTAATTTCTTCTCCTCACCTTCAGATGTTGACTTAGGAGCTTACCACCACCATGAGAAACAACACGGTTTGGGGAAGACTGAGCTATTTTCTGAGTCCAGAGTCTTTGCCTTCTGAACCTAGAAAGTGCTTTTAGATGAAATCCTCCTATAGCAAGTGTTTGTACCAGTTTCCTCTCTGGGATGCAGGAGGATTCTGATGAATTCAACCCATGGCCCAAGAGGAACAAAATCACTATGGCTGCAATTCCTTTCCATACATGACAACATTAATTTCAGACTGTCAATATAGTCTCCCTTGGGGACTCCAGACAAAGAAGGCATTTTTCAGTCATTGAGGACTAGAATAAGGGATGAACAAGAGAAGCAATTCAACCGGCAAGTCCCTTCAACACTGGAAAGGACCCCCTTCATACTAATGCATGCTGCAGCCCAGCACTGGGAATGAATTATAAACTGCCAGTCTTGAGAGAGCAAGGGAGGAGAGGACCTCAGGTGGGAAACAGAGGCTGAATCTGTAGCTGTGCCTCTGAGTATGAGAAGAGCAGACAGACAGCAGGTGACTGTGAGCAAAGAATATACCGCAATTGACAACAGGCTCAGATAGCTTCTTAGGACTTCAGCCTGAGATCATTGACATGATGAGCATCAGAAAACTAGTCTTGAACTGAAGAACTCTCACCCCCAGCCAGGGTTTCCAGACTGATGGATATATAAATATTTTCAGTAAGAATAAAGGTCAAGCCAGGGGCGGTGGCGCATGACTTTAATCCCAGCACTCGGGAGGCAGAGACAGGCGGATCTCTGTGAGTTCAAGGCCAGCCTGGTCTACAAAGCGAGATCTAGGACAGGCACCAAAACTACACAGAGAAACCCTGTTTTGAAAAAAGCCAAAAAAAAAAAAAAAAAAAGAATAAAAGTCAAGGGGATGTGAAAGATATTTGTGATCTTTCCAGACTATTTCAGTCTTGTTTTGTTTTTAATAGTAACATGATTCATTGAGAAGAGAAAAAACTAGAGAAGACTCATTTGTAATCTTATCCAAAATTATACATATATATCATATATACATAGATATATATACATATGTATATACATATATACATACAGCTATGTATAATGACACATATTGCTAAATATAGTTTATCTTTGTCAGAAAAATCCGATCTTACAGAAAGAAATATTCTGATATTAAGCCATTTAAAAAATTTGTTTAGTATATATATGAATCTACTTTCCATGTATGAGAGCCAACATGCAGTATTGGTCTTCCTGAGTCTGGCTGATTTTAGTGAACACAATGATCTTCTACCCATTTTTCTACAAATGTCATTATTTCATTCATCTTTTAAAACTCCAGTGTGCGTATGTACCACACTTTTTGATTTATCTGTTGACATCTAGGCTGACTCTCTATCTTGCCAGTTGTGAGAAGTGCAGCAAAGTGTCTCCGTAACATGTTAGCGCTGAATCCTTTGGATATACGTTCAGGAGTTGCATGGCTGGATCATACGGTGATAGTATTTTTAATTTTTTGAGGGACCACCAATCTGATCTCCGTAGCGGCTCCGTTAGTTTACGTTCCACCAGCAAAGCATAAGGACTCCTCTTCTCCACATCCTCACCGTCTGCTGTCACTTCTTGATTGACAAGTCATCCTGGCTGGGTATGAAACCAGCAGAGAAACGGCGAAGTTCATCTATGTCATAGGTCACGTGCATGTCTAAGTTCATCTATGTCATAGGTCACGTGCATGTCTACAGGGTACTCACGTCCAGCACACACGGGAAACATTCTTCTCGGTAGCCCAACTTCTCTAAAACAGAACACATTCTAGATCACAAAGCAAGTCTTGTTTTTTGTTCTGTGTGTTTATTTTGACTGTCGTTGGTTTTCCAAGACAGAGTTTCTCTGTGTCGTCCCGGCTGTCCTGGAATTCACTATTCATAGGCAGGGCCTCAAACTTGGAGATCTACCTGCCTCTGCCTCCCAAATGCTGGGATTAATGGTCTGCATCACCACTGCCCAGCGACAAAGCAAGTCTTAACAAATACCAAAAAAAGAAAAAAGAAAATAACTTCTTACATCTTATTAAGTTATAGTGGAATAAATCTGGAAATCATGAGCAGGAAAAAAAGTCATAGATATGTAAGCATGCAGAGATTGAATACACTCTTGAATGAACAGTAGGTCATTGAAGAAATCAGGGAGGAAATTCACAGAATCAAATGAAAATAAAAATTTCAATTTTACTAGAACCTTTGGACTATAACCAAGGCAGGTATAACTGGAGGCTTTATACTTATAAATGGTTACATTAAAAGAAAAAGGAAAGAACTCTCAAATAAATAATCTAATGATGCACCTCAAAATCAAATAGAAACACACACACACAAAAAAAAGTCCTCAACAAAGGTAAACCATTTTGTAAAATTACATTTGCAAATTTCCAATTTACTTTACCTTCACCTTTTATAGAATTTGACTCAAATTCAAGATTCCTCTCCTAAACTTTATGTATCTCCGCAGGCCCATCAATTGCTCCTTCAACTTTATGACAGTTGATTTTGATGGGTCTACTTGATTGAATATAGAAATACCTAGAAGTGGCTGGAGAGATGGCTCAAAGGTTAAGAGCAGGTACTTTTCCAGAGGACCAGAGTTGGATTCCGAGCAGTCATGTAGTGTGGCTAACAACCACCTTTACTCCAGGGAATCTGGGGCCCTCTTCTGGCCTCCACTAGCACCTGCACACACATGTAAACATTCACATACAGACGACACCACACATAGGAATGAAAAATAAAATAAATGTAAAAAATATATTTGAGGAGCTGGACATAATGACATACACCTTTAATCCAACACTTGGGAGGCAAAGGCAGGCAGAGTTCTGAAAGTTAAAGGCCAGCTTGATGTACATAGTGAGACCTTGTCTCAAAAAAGGGGAAAAGAAAGAAAGAAAGAAAGAAAGAAAGAAAGGAAGAAAGAAAGAAAGAAACATAGCTTGCATTATAGTAATTATGGATGATTCTGTTGTTCTTTTATTTAATCGTTGCTGCCTTTTAAGTCATGGCTGTCCAAATTGGCAACTGCAACTCTTCTACCACAGTGGTTAGGGCACAAGGGCCGTAACCGGAGGGAATTCTGTTCCCTCTGGCTCCAACTCTTGCAAAACTATGAAGGGAACTTAACTAAATCTCTGTCCCTCTAAAGAACTCAAGGTTCAAAGGTCGAGGTGGAATTCTGCTCTTCAGAGAGGCTGAATAGCAAATAGCTCACCTCCTCTCCTTGCTCACGTCCTTCAAAAAGCACCGTTGTGGCTCCTCGCCCCCCCTTATAAACCCTTCTCCACCTGGAGAACCTGTCAGCTAGTTGCTGATTCAGTCTCCTGACCGCAGGTGAATTTTATTTAATCAGACACACCTTTGCATCATTAAACCAATGTTCCAGAGCGTAAACAAAAGTAACACACCTTAAAATAATATTCCACAACATGATTCCAGTTATTTTGGCTACACACCAACCTATTCCCAAATTTGATGACACAATGCAACCATTTTTTCTTGGATTCTTTGAGTCAGAATTTTCGAAGGAACACAGTAAGGGTGGCTTGTCTCTTTTTACAATGTCTGGGACACTGGGGAGAACTAAGAGCTGAGGTGGCTTGATGACAAGGGACTGGAATGTCTTGAGGTCTCTTTCTGCCATGCCTAGTAGTTGGTGGCGATGATTGCAGGCTGCGAGTCTAATAGGGCTACTGACTAAAGAGACAAAGTAGCCGGACTGCTTCCATGGTGGTCGGCTGGCCCCATAGTGAGTGTCTTAGTTAGTGTCTCTATTGCTGTGAAGAGACACCATGACCACAGCAACTCTTATGAAGGAAAACGTTTCGTTGGGGCTGGCTTACAGTTTCAGAGGTTTAGTCCATTATTGATTTGGTGAGGAGCATGGTAGTATGCAGGCAGACATGGTGCTGGAGAAGGAGCTGAGTTCTACATCTTGATCCGCAGGCAGCAGAAGGAGACTGCCACACTGGGAGTGGCTTGAGCATATATGAGGCCTCAAAGGCCACTTCCACAGTGACACACTTCCTCCAACAAGGCCACGCCTACTCTAGCGAGGCCACACCTCCTAATAGAGCCACTCCCTAGCTACCAAGCATTCAAATACATGAATATTTGGGGGCCATTCCCATTCAAACCATTCAAAGAATGTTAATGTATGCTTTAATTGGGTTTGTTTTTTTGTTTTGTTTTGTTTTTTTGTTTTTCGAGACAGGGTTTCTCTGTGTAGCTTTGCGCCTTTCCTGGAGCTCACTTGGTAGCCCAGGCTGGCCTCGAACTCACAGAGATCCACCTGGCTCTGCCTCCCGAGTGCTGGGATTAAAGGCATGCGCCACCACCGCCTGACCGCTTTAAATGTTTTGAAGCCTTCTCATTGCTATGAAGAACCAGGGCCATAATAGGAAAAAAAAACTATTATAATTTTAATACAATTTTGATTAAATGTATATCTAAGTAGTTATTGCTGAGGAAGGAGTGTAACAGTATATAGAAGGACTCTGATAATACTGTTAAAAGTGCTTAACAAAGTCAAGCATGGAGAAGTCCAGCCCTAGTCACTGAAAATAAGATTTAATAACTGTGTAGAGATATTTAAGACAATCTTATTTTCAGAAATCCCATGATAATTAATTGCGAAGTCATAAGTCATTGACTTCCTAGTTTCTAGCCACCTTTACTTCCTGAAGACACCAATTAAAAACTTCTGCTAAGGAATTGTTCATCTTGGGGACATAGCCATATGCAGATCTCACTCATGATAACTCTATTAACTCTTTGTGCTACTCTTTGCTCACTGTCACTTTATACCTCGCCATGAGGGCCGGGACGGTGTTGATTGTCCGCTTGACAGGATCTAGAGTCACCAAGGCGACAAACCTCTCTCTGAGAGTGCCCCTGAGGGTTGTCTACCGTAACTGAAGGATCCCAACACCGGCGGGGGTAGCCTCACTCCACCGGGAAGGCCCGTGACTGAATAAGAAGGGGGAGGAGCTGAGCACAGCGTTCATCCATTTCTGCTCCCTGGCTGGGGATGCAATGGGAACCACTTCTTCAAGCTCCTGCCCGCCTTCTTCCCTGCCATGGCGGACTCTGTCCTTGAATTGTTAGCCAGAAATAAACATCGCCTTTGTTAAGTTGCTTTTATCAGGTATTTATTTCATCATAGCGACTAACAGAGGAAGTAATCCCAGATCTTACTTCCTCTCTGAGACTCCCTTGGTTATTGTCTTGTTTCCCATCCTGCTTGGGTCTTCTCTGAAGTATACTCTAATACGTCACCACGCAAACATTTAAGACCCTAGGCTTGGTAACCTCATGGGTGGTGCATTAGAGAATGCATCGGGGCTGTTGTCTTTGCTCTTTGAGACCCATGATGCAAGCTCGTCTCTGGTCCCCAGTCTCTCCTCTCAAAGAATGAACTTGGGTAGAAACACGTGTAGCCTCATTCTATACAAAATCACCTTCTGATGTTTTGTTTTGTTTTTGTTTTTAAATGATGCGATGAAAAAGAAATTGGCTTCAGTGAAAAGATAGAAGATGGAACCGAAGGCTTGGATGTGGGGAAATGGAACGGAAGAGCCTGGATGTGGGAGGATTGATTACGTGGCCTCCCTTTGAACATGGAGCACTGGGGTCATAGGGAAAGCAGACTAAGGACAAAGTTGACAGAAAGTGACTAGGAACAACATGTGTTCAGAATAATAGACTATTTAAAAGATGATTTACAACCTTCTAAAGAACAGAACAGCCTTAGAGAGAAGGTTCCAGATCTCTGCGAAAGGCCCTCCGGGCATCAACCTTCTCTCAAGGAAAAAGCAAGCAAATGTTTAAATAAGCCATTCACATAAGAGTGACTCCGCTTGCATGTAGGAACTTGTGTTTGCTAAAACCAAGTGCCCTGTGACTTACCCAAAGACGTTATCAACATGAGTGATATTTTCCTAATACAGGAAGGGTATGTGTGCTCCGCATGTATTATACTTGAAGTGAATGAAACACAGAGACATTGTCTTTCAGAAGGGGAGTCCTCACAGCCCCCTCGCTGTCACGTGCTTCCCATGGCCGACTACCAGGTTTGATTCACTTCCGTTTGCACAGCCTATAAAAGCCTTTAGTGAAAGCTTCCGTGGGAAGCGGTTGTCACTCAGAGGTCATCATTACTCAAAAGGCCGACCTTTGCTTGGCTCCTTAGATGGCACTGCCTGCGGCCTCCTCCCTTTGTTCTGCTCTCCACACGCAGAGGGGGCGGCACCAAGGAACATGAAAGTTTTAACTCTGATGCCTGGTATGACAAGTCCGGCAACTTCCAGTCCTATGCAAACAGAATGGTCAAATTAATCGTATTCTACTCAAACTGAAACCACTTCCTCACAGGATGTCGTTACACTCGAAGCAAACGTGACCCACACTACAGCAGTCCATTTAGGCAGCTGTAATTGGCCCCGCGGGGCTTAAAGATGCTTTGCGAAGGCACCAAATGAGCCCACCGGGTTCAGATACCAGGAAGTGATGAGAAGAAGCGGAGCCCCTCCCTGCTAGAAGGTGGCTGGAGGGTTCTTTGTAAATACTTAAAAAGAAACAATCCTACTCACTTTCAGTTTTCAGAAATGGAGAAAGGGTTCATGATGGTAGTCATGGTGGGCGTTGGCTTTGTTTGGTTTGAATGAATCACTAAGAACGGGTGGCGTGGCAGGAAGGGATTCTGCAGGTCCCTCTCCATTAGCAATGAAGGGAGAAGAGAAAGACCTGAGCCAGCTGCCCTAGAAGCTGCACACCTCAGGTGGAAGTCATGTGGGGGGTTCTGTACTACCTTAAAAGACTGACTCCTTTTTTCTAGTACATTCCTTTTTGTGATAGACACCTTCTTCGTGGGCACAATCTGAATTTAGAGTTAGACAGTAGCCATTGTGGGGAAGGGATTCAGTTAACCTGAGTTTAGTTCCTGGTTTGGGGTCCTTGGTTCAAATGAGCAACTCTATCTGGCATCAAAGGATGTGTTCATTGAGTTCCAGTTGGTTAAATTTATCAATCATTACTCATCCCTAAGTGGTAACAGCTATTGTTCTGAAGCAACGATACGCAGATTTGATATTTTACATGGGATCTGGGTTTGAATTTATTCTAAATAAGTGCCTGAATTCTATAGATTAATGCTCCCAAATATATTGTCTTTTTTAAGTAGATGAAAAGAAATGACATTAATATTGTGTAATTATTTACGGACCTTATTTACATAAATTAGGAGGAAGCCCTCTTAATATACAATAATTAGTTGTCTCTCATCAATGTGTCAGAGTGATTGATATTCATTTTCTCTTAACTTCATATCCTTCAAACTGAGAAGGAACCAGTTGAGAAAACAACTTTACTATGCCTTGACCAATTATTTCAAAAGAAAAAAAGAACAGAACAGAATGGGATGGGGTGAATGGAATTGCATTATATATACAGAGTAAAATATAAAATATCACGATGTATTCTGTCAAGCTTAACACTGTCCCAAATAATTTTAATTTCAGCGTGTGTGTGTGTGTGTGTGTGTGTGTGTGTGTGTGTGTGTACAGATGAGGACACTCATGCAGAAGACAGCTTGCAAGAGTCAGTTCTTTCTTTCTACCGTGTGGGTCTTGGGGATCAAACTCAAGTCATCAAGCTTGGTGGCAAGTGCCCTTACCCACTGAATCATCTCACTGGCTGTTCAACTATATCTTTCAAGACACATGGCATGTCAACCTAGTGTAGATTTTTGCTACAATTTATGCATGCACACATTCACACACGCAATATTTGTGTGCATTCATATGTAGAAATATTTAAGTATAATCCAACTTTTTAAAACTACATAATGTCCATGTTTATATTTGCTAGAAACTTGGAAGCATAGACATCAAAACCCATGTTAACTCCATGGGTTTGTGGGCAGTGGAAACTTGGAGGTTTTATCTTATTATATCTTACTTATATTATTCCATAATACACACCTCTTCCTACTGAAGGAACAAAGAGAGTAAACAAGAAGGTCTCCAGGGCTCAGTGGGTAGCACCTCCTTGACTCCCTAAGACCTTACAGGGATTGACTTCCACTCTAAATAACGAGCTGTTCCACTTGAAATCAACTGCTCTTGACCCTGACTCCTATTCTTATTGAATATACCCTCCCTTCCTGATTTCTTTTCTCAACACTACTTTGCAATAAAATCATCTTCTTGCTTTGTAAGCTTTGAGATCAATGAAAAATGAAAATCAAAACAGATTGGTTTTTTTTCTTCCTTCTTAAACAACCCAAATGTTTCATGTAATATTTTTAATCAATTTTCCATTCTGAGAATTGCAAGTTGCACCGCCCTATACACTTCATGGCTCCAATCAGAAGAGAAAGCCTTCTCTATAAACCAGGTAGAGAAAGCTGGGACTAAGAGACTTAGAGATGATGGAGTTTTTAATAACTAGGGGTGAAAGAGTATCTAATAATAACCAGGGAGCCCTGACATCTACCAGCAGACTTCAGGATCTCCAGCAAGGAGAGCAGTGTGATGGTAGAAGCACCTCCACACGCTCCAGGCTGAACACAGACGGCCAAGGCTAAGGACTCCACATCAATTCCTAAATCAAAACGAGCTGGCCTCCCTTTATTGCAGGCACCTCTACCTGAGAAAATAATATGTTCCATCTTTAGGGAATCGTAGAGTTTTTTTTAACACAAATCCCTCATTGGCAAGGAATGAAACAGGAAGAGTTCATGGGTTTGCCCAAGTTCATAGAGCTGTTATTAGGAGGGCCGAGACAGAGTCCACCGAGCTAAAGAAATGCAGACTCTGGAATGGCTACAAGCATCAGTGCACGACTGTTGGGAAACTCACTCCACATCTCACAGGTACTGCTAGCACTGACTTCATCTGCATGCTCCATACATGTCCTCAACACGGACATTAAGGAAGTGATTGCCCACATTGAGTTTTCGTATAAACATGCCTACCTGTATAGGACATAAGAATATTTTACAGGTAGAATTTCAAATACAGAGAGCAACTCTATTTCAAAGAAACTCTTTATAGACTGGAAGCTTTTCTGAAAAAAAAAAAAAAATACAGTAGACAACCTCAACCTAGATGCTTTGTCAACCCAAATTTTCTCACCTAAAACTGGTTTCCCGAATTAAATGAACTGACAAAACAATTAGTGGAAAGCCCTCATCCTTCCTATGAACACAGCTGGGTGCCCTGCCATTGAAGAACATGCATTTTAAATCATGATCCATGATGGGCTTTCAGAACAAAAAGCTAAATCCTGCATGTGTGTTATCCACGGTATTTTCTCTCTAGACCAAGGGCAGTCAGTACTTTATTAGGTGTTGCCTTCTGTGGGCAAGGTGTTTTATTTGCAAAAGGAACGGAGAGATCAGGACCACTTGTTTTGATCAAATGGACTGCAGTGCAATGTGTGCCACATCTTCCACTGAGCAAAAGACTCTGTTCATGTACGGAAAACGCTGAACAGCCAAATGCCCACACAGGCCAGACATCAGACAGCCAACACCCATGATCAAAGAAGGTTGAAAGGGGAGCCATGGCAAGGAGAGAGAGAGCCAAGGGCTGCAGCTGATGGCCAGGTGCTTGCCACTCAGCTCTAGATCCTGGTGACCATGAAGAAATGTAGACCAGATTCTTGGCAGAATGTCTTTTTATTCATTTGCTTGTTGAGACAAGGTCTCACTCACTGCATAGCCCAGGCTGGCCTTGATCTCTGGGATACCCCCAACTCCCTAGTGCTGGGATTACAGGTTTGTATTGCCATGCTCAAGTCAAATACTCTTTTTATTTCCAGATGCTAGGGACCAAACCCAGGGCCTTGCACCCCGTAAGAGCTAGAGAGGTGCATTGTCCACCGAGCTACACGCCCATCCTATCCACTTTTTAGGAGGAAAACTTAAGTCTCAAGTTGTTTTGTTTTTGAGACAAGCTCTCATGTGTCCCAGGGTGGCCCAACTCAAACTCACTATGTAGTTAAGGATGACCTTGAACTTCTGATTCCCTTGCCTCCACCTCTCAAGTGCTAAGATTACATGCATGGGCCACCACACCCTGTTTATATGGTGCCTAGGATCAGACTCAGAACTTCACCAATGCTAAGCAAGCACTCTGCCAGCTGAGCTACACCCCCAGCTTCCTAAGCCGAGAGAGAGCTTTTGATGTAAAATCTTCCAATGTGTTAATAGTGGCCACTAATACAAATTTGTTTAAAAACCTGGCCAAGGGAGGTCAAACCAAAAGATGCTTTAGTCTACCAGTACAGTAAGCCTCTATAACATTTAATGCCTGATACTGAATAGTTTAAACCAGTACATTTGTTACCTAAACAAAACACAAGGACCACCCATGTTTTGTCCAAATCCTGTGCACCCTTTGCTCTCGTCGCTTCTGTCTGAAAGCGGTCCTCAACTCCTTTGACGGCGTGCATCTCTAAGGTCATGTGCGCACTCTACCCTTCCTCCCTCCCCTCATTTCAAATCATTTCACATTTGCAGGTTTCTGTTCAGACCTTGGTATCCATGCTGGGCAAGGCTTGTGTTGAACGCTACTTTTATGGCAATCTTAAAGTTCAATACCCGTTTGCAGTTGGTATTTTTGTTTCGGTGAAGATAAAAGACGATAGCTTTTGCTGACACACAACGGCAGTTATACTTGGAATGAGTTTAGAAATTTAAAGATGTCAAGTGTCTAGCCCAGGCAAATTAACACGTCAACGTCTGTTGGCACCTTGCCATGACTGGCTAATGAGCAGCAGCTTGCCGTAATATTTTAAGGAGAAAGCACCTGGCAAACACAGGTATGGGCTCATCATGTCTTTCTAAAGTAAAGACATCTTAGGTTATATTTAGTCCCACAGAGGAAATGTGCACCCCCACCTTCAAGCCTTGACAGTGAAAGAGAAATTTGCTGAGCCAATTCTTGTCTGCAAACTTTGTGTTGACTTAGATATTTGAAAAATGAAGTCCTGGGCTGGAGATACAGTTTGGCAGGAAAGAATCCTTGGTGTGTAGGTGTGGGGACCTGAGTTCAGATCCCCAGCATCCACTTTAAAAAAACTAGGCATGACCTCATGTACCTGTAAGTCCAGCACTGGGTTGGGGGAGGGTAGAGACAACAGGATAAATCACTGGGGTATACCAGCTGGCCTATTCGGTGAGAGACATTGTCTCAAGGAAAGCCGGCAAACAGTGATAGAGGAGGACACCCAGCAGCATCCTCCGGCCTTCACATGCACTGGTACACACCTGTGTGTGTGTGTGTGCATATGCACACAAAGTCCTAGTTAAAGGTCACACTCATGGTCCACATTCAAACATCAGGACTTTCTAAACTTTGGAAGAGCAGAGTGATTGGCCTCCATCCAGAAGCCAATCACACACACACACACACACACACACACACACATATCTCCATCTCCCATCTCTGGTGGGAAAAGTACAGCAAGTGTTGAAGCTCAGAAAGAATGGCCACTGTCTTTGTTCCTTTGTGGAAGTAAGGATGGGTGGTCAAGACCTGCAAAACACTACAAGCAAATTCTACCAGGCCTTGGCCATTAAATTTAGCTTTACATTGCAAAAACATGCTAAAATGTCTCACAGTGAGGCCTATAGTGCCAGGCTAGGTTCTTGCAAGAGGAAAGGAAGTGTAGAAGCAATGATTCCTCTGAATCCTTCTGGTCTTGGGCTTGACCAGACAAGGAATCTGGCAGCTGTGGTGAAAGCCTGCTTCTGGATGAGTACTGCCCAGCAAAGCCTCAATTCCTTTCTTACCAGGAGTGCCTCCTCCACCGCCACCCTCCCAGGAAATGCTGAGAATAATGTTTCAAATCATTTCACATTTGCAGGTTTCTGTTCAGACTTTGGTATCCATGCTGGGCAAGGCTTGTGTTGAACACTACTTTTATGGCAATCTTAAAGTTCAATACCCGTTTGCAGTTGGTATTTTTGTTTCGGTGAAGATAAAAGACGATAGCTTTTGCTGACACACAACGGCAGTTATACTTGGAATGAGTTTAGAAATTTAAAGATGTCAAGTGTGACATCTCACTACTCACCCTCACAAATGCAGGGTATGTTGCTCATACCTGAAATTCCAGCACTCAGGAGGCTGAGGCAGGAAGGTCTTGAATTCAAGGCCAGCCTGAGTTACACACTAAGATTCTGTCTCTAAAAACTTACTTTAATATCATTATTTAAAAAAAAAAAAAAAACAGTTCTAGTCAGGCAGTGGTGGCACACGCCTTTAATCCCAGCACTCAGGAGGCAGAGGCAGGCAGATCTCTGTGAGTTCCAGGCCCGCCTGGGCTACAGAGTGAGTTCCAGGAAAGGCGCAAAGCTACACAGAGAAACCCTGTCTCAAAAAACCAAAAATAAATAAATAAATAAATAAAATAAAATAAAAAACAGTTCTGTAACTTAGGCAAACAAAATATGGGTCATAATAGATATTATTTGACATTGTTTAGAGCATTGAGTTGTAAGTGTGATTTTGCGGTTTTCTATTCAATAGAATTGATTGTTCAATCATAAAAATTCCCTTTTTAACCAGACACTGTATAGACATAATAGCATCTTTTTCATCTACAAATGTGTTTAAGTTGATAATGGAAACTGGTGTAGAATATAACTTATCTGTACTTATTCCAGCGTTTATTCTGTTTAAGAGCTAGTATCAACTGTAATGATAATGAAATTGATTTTCTTTTCTTGATTATCCCTTATCTTTCTCTCAACAGCTTTGCACCTGCTTATTTTCCCGTGAACATTCTTCCTATTGGAAACTTACCAAATTCTACCAGGTAAGCTAGATTAAATGTGAAACTATACGTTTAATTTTAAAAAATTAACCACATGTTTATAAGATCCAAAGATGGTATCAGCCACGGAGAGAGAATCTAGAACACAAGCTGGGAAAAGTCAAGCCAGATCTCCAATCACATACAATTCAGAGTATATTCCTTCTAGAAATATGGGTCCTAGGGAGTGGGGGAATGGTTAGGTTGCTGAAATATTTGCCACACAGCGTGAGAACTTGAGTTCAGAGCCCCAGTGCCCATGTAAAATGCTGACATGGCAGCATGCATCTCTAACCCCAGCACTGAGTGGAGTGGAGACGGACAGACTCCTGGAGCTCAGTGAAAAGTCATAAAGCAAGAAAAAATAAGGAGATGAGCAATCAAAGAAGATGCCGTATATCACCCTCCAGCCTCTATACACACACACAAACACACACACACACACACACACACACACACACACACACACACACTCAAATATATATATATATATAATTAAAGAAATATGAGTCCCAAATCAGCAGCTAAGCACTACCCGGAAACTTGTGAAAGGAGCACATCTCTCTTTTAGCAAAATTTTCAGGTAGTTGTGATGCACATCCAGTTTTAATAGCTAGTTTTACATTAGCTTCGTGAACCACGGGGATGGAAACTCTCCCCTCCGAAGGAATGTACTGGTCTAGATGTCTCTCTTGCCTTTCTTTTCTCCAATGCCTTTTCTCCCTTCAAGTTAATCCATTCTACATCTAGCAAGCTCAAGTTTGCATCATAAAATCAAACTTCATTCCAAACACTTTGTCTTTATGAAACTCGTGTTATCTGAAACTCTACCAAAACTAGGATTTCGCCAAAGTGTCAACTAATATCTGATTTAAACTCATTATTTGTTTTGAGAAGGGAAGTAGTCACAAATGGCTTACCTACCACGGGTACCAAACTTCTAAGATGGATAACTTTTATACCTTATGTCCAGAGGTCATCATCTTTATAAACGATTTAAGACTTTCCTGTGGGCTAGAATCGCTGGATTATCACTCCTGAAGTCATCCGCACAGGGTTGTGATGCTCAAACATGATCTTGTTCTCTCACAATGCTTAGAACGGGTTGGAGTTTTCTGAAATACCCAATACTGAGAACTCTGATGGCCGGTGTAGACAGCTCCAGCAGCCAAACCTCCACCAAACATAGTATGATTCGGTGCGTCCCTAAGGACAGCTGTGAAGTATCTGTTCTCAGAAACAATATATATAAAGATGTCATCTCTCTGAAAATGATGGCTAAATGCTGGACAAGGGCCTTTGCTTGAGATGATCTCTCCTTCGGAAATCAGGAATGAGGGGCTGGAGGGATAGATCAAGGGTTAACATGCTTTCTGCACAAGCATGGGGACCTGAGTGCAGATACCTAGCACCCCCTTAAAACTATGCATAGAGGCATGTGTCTGTCATCCCGGTGCTGGTGCTGGAGACAGGCAGATACGAAGCTCACTGAGAGAGCCTGTCTCAAAATGTAAGGTAGAGAACAATAGAGGAAGACAGCCGACATGGACCTCTGGCCTCCACACATGCATGCATGCATGGATGAGCACACCTATACACACATGTACACATACACACACACATATATACCATATACACACACGTGCACACAAACCACATGATTTCTCCTCTGTATCATGCACTATTCTTGCACCATTAGAATCTTTAAGACTCAGTTTCCTAACTTACAAAGTGCAGATAACAGGACCTACTTTTTAGGACTGTCCTGAGAAATGTTAGGCTAACAAGTGGCACTTATGACAGCCACAAAGTTAGTAAATACTAGCCATGACAGCATGGGTTTCTTTTCTCATAGATAGGACAAAACATGACAGGAATAACTTAGGAAGTGAGTATTGTTTGGGCCCAGAGTCTCTGAGGCTAGACCAGATCGTGGTAGGGAATGTACAGTGACTGGCATGGCTCAGCTGTGGCAGAGGGAGCTTCCTGTGCCATCTGTTCACATCCTGGTGGGCCAGGCCACAGAAAGAAGAGACTACAATAAGGGCCAAGTCGTAATGCTCACAACCAACTCCCAGTGACCCACCTCGGCCAGGACCTCCCAAGGCAGTAGTACTCCCAGCTGGGGCCCAAGTGTGCAAATACACAAGCCTAGAGGGGATCTTTCTGACCTCAACCCAACGAGTGGGTTAAGATCATTTCTTTAATCGAATTACACGTTTTAAAATGTAACAGAGATCTTATGGGAAGCATGTGGGGCAAAGGTCGAGTGGCTCCCTTAAATGACTCACCTATGTGCATCTCCATCACCGCCGCTGCTTTGTGGTCTGGTTACTCCCTTGTCCCCTGCTTCTCTAGTGTCTTGGTCTCTGCTGACCCTTGCTTACAGCATGAAGCCAGGTAGTCTAAGCCATCATACACAGCCCACCTTAATACCAGGAGGGCATGGAGTGGCAACTTTAGCTGCTTGAATGTCAACTAGCCTTGAAGCAAAATCCAGAAGGTCATCTGGATGACTAATGCCGGCGTCAGAAGATCAAAGGCCCTGAAGAGGACCTTGGAGGACGATCTGTGTCCCCAGCCTCTTAGATTTTGCTGGGAAGGCGCGCTTGCATCCTGGGTAGATTATCCCATAGAGGGCCTTGGTGAGAGGGCCGGTGCAGAGATGGAAAAGGAGATTGTGAAAGGAGAGGTATGTAAAACATTAGGGTTAAATGGATGCCCTATAACAAGAGTTTTCAGAGTTTTGCATTAGTGACATAGAAAAATGAGAAACATCTGGAGCCAGTATTTATTTTGCTGGTCAGAAATGCAGTTTTGAAGTGCCCTGGTGAATCATTTATTCTGTAAAGACTTATTAAAAACAAATGCCTGTGGTTGCTGAAACGAGAATGTATTGAATTCAGGATGCCAAGGTCTTTGAAGGAACTATTTGACAGAGCTGCTACTTCCCATCAATGGAGCTTAACGCTGTCTCTTCAAACTAGTCCTTTTGTTCCCTTTTAATAGAACAATGTACAGACCTGTCTGCAATTTCATGGACAATTCGTGGAAAGAGAGAGAAGACTAATTTTGTTCATATCCTTAAGTTATATGATTCATTATGGCCAAACCCCACTACCACTGCCACCACATGCGTGCGGGACTTTCTAAACTTTGGAAGAGCAGAAGCCAGTCACACACACACACACACACACACACAAGCATGCATCTAAAAGAAGAAGATTGCGTAGATGTTGACCCCCAAGTCTTATTGTAGACACAGTGGTATAAATGGATGAGATCGGTCCCCTTTTTATTTCCGGGAAAGGTTCAGTGGTTCTTGCCTGTGCTGTGGCTAGGGTTCCAGACCAGACAGGCAGAGAGAGTGACTGTGAGTCATCTAAACTCCAGGTGCTTAATGTGTTTCAGTCTTTAGTGGATGTCCTTACAGTGCTGTAACTAGCCACACACTGAAGGAAAGAG